>VKOC01028470.1:0-21195 GCA_009364415.1 Spea multiplicata
AACTGCTGCTGTGAGTCACTGAAACAGATTATATAATGAGGGGTATTTTTCAGATCGTTTGCTCTGAAAAAAACCCTCATTTTATAATCGATAAAAATCGATTCAACTAATCAATAATAAAATTTGTTGACAACGATTTTCATTATCGATTATTACCGACTTTATCGATTAATTGTTGCAGCCCTACATTTTATTAAAGATAGGTGGCGAGTATTTTGCATTTCCTTCTTTACCTAATAACTTCCAGCAGCAAAACCGTTAACATGAAAAAGAAAAAAAACAACCAATCAGGATTAAGGAAAGCACCCTATATCAGTCCCAGAGCCCAGCTACCCCTCCTCTCTCTTTGCAGAAACGCCAAACAGGAACCGAACAAAAAAGGACTCCGGAACTATAACCGCAATGTAGGTGCTCCTTAAACAGCAGAGGCATGACCTGAAAGAACAAACATATTGTGACAGTACCAGGTATATACTCGCCTCCTATCTTTAACCCTTTCACTGCTAAGGACGTAGTAGTTACATCCTCACAAGTGGGCTTCAGGTGCTAAGGACGTAACCACTACAGTGACTTACCTCGCCTTCTGCCCTGGCAATCTGGCCTGTATCCTCACAGGCATCGCTGGGGCTTTCATCCTCCAGCGATGATGTCATTGCTCAATGTCGCGATGGCTTTATTAACAACTCACAATTGTCCGTTAAAGAGGTATGGGGGCATGCTGCTTAGATGCCTGTATCTCAGGCATGTAAGCAGCTACATACCCCCCAACATATACCGTTGGAAAGGTATAAGGCTTGTAAAAGAAGAATAAAAAATATTAAGTTAAAAAAGTAAAAAAAAGTAAAAAAAATTAATTATCTAAAAATAAACTAGTTTAACTTTAAAAAAAAGCTTATAAGTATTCTAGCTAAATGATCACTGTGGTTGCCAATATTGCCGCAGTGATCATATAGTTATGAAAAGTCACATTCCCTTTTTGAAGATGGCCCATACTAAATTTTAATCTCATGATCCCTTTGATCATGGGGTTTAAATTAGCCAATGGTAGAGGGAGGGAATTTTTCAAAATCCTGATGAGTTGCAAATGTTATTATAATCAGCCATTTAGCCTGTGTGGTAGGTAACCATCTCATCCCTGGAGCTCCCTGCATTTTTACTGCAAAACTTTTTTATCCATTTACCATAATTTCTCTCTAAATATTAATATATTTTGTAAAGAAATTTGACATGAAGGAACTGCCTCAGCGTGGCCGCAGACAGTTTCAAACTGTCAGTTCTCGTGGCAGAAGAAAGGGTATAGGGGGTGTTGTAACAGATGCAGTGGCCAGCACATCATTATGGGTGCCCCACCAATTTGTGAGAGCCAGTGGGGACAGTTGTATGTATGGAAAGTATGTATGTATGTATGGAAAGTATGGTGTGTGCTTCTGCGAGTGAATGGAGATATTGTTACGTTCTGCCCAGGCTGCGGAGCTGCATATCTGTCCTGCTGTAGTTTCTCTGATTTTCTTTGATCCATTCCTGGATTTCCTTTTGCTTTGTTCTATTTTCCATTCCTTGCTTCTGCTCCGGCTCTTTGCTTCAGCTCTGCTTCCTTTATTAGTTGTGCCCCACCTGTGTGTTCTGTTTGTCTCAGTCTGCAGTCTGCAGTCTAAGGTATGTCTCAGTGCTGTATGTTTGGTTTACATGTGTGGTTTGTTTTGTATCTTTGTCAGCAGGGATTAGCGTTAGGACCCACCGTCATTGGAGTACTTTGGCGTAGTGGTGGGCTAAGCATACTATGGCCATATCATGTGACGGAATCTCCAATTGTTATCAATCAGTCTTAGGCTAGTTCCTGTATTCATGTTTGTCTGTCTCTTATGTACCTTTGCCCTTCTTCCTTGTATCATCTGAGGATTCTGGTTCCTCTCTCCTTTCCCCATGTCCCAGTTAATATGTCCTATCCTTGCTTAAAGGAGAAGCGTCCGAGGGTTCCGGCTCCTCACTCCTTCCCCTGTGTTCCTTGCCTTCTTCCCTGTCCTTTGTTGTGCCTTGTGACATGTATGTCTTGTCTGGTTATGTTTATTCCTTGTCTTGTGTCCTGTTTATGCTTTGCGCTATTCATGTCATGTTTCTAGCCACTTCTCGTGTATATCTTATATCATGTTTCTTGCCTGGTCTCCCTTTCCCTTGCTTGTTATGTGTCTGCTATATTAACCTTGGCTTAGCTTCCATTCTTCCAGCCTGCAGCATCCTGCACGTGATTCAGTGATATGCTTCATGCCTGCTCCAGGGTGCCTGCAGGATTCGTTTTGTTCTGGACTACATCTGCTGCCATATCAGGGCGCTGGTGTTTGGCTGCACCTGGTGAGTGTGGTCGCCCTGCAACCAGGCCCTGCCCCAGACTCCACTGCTGCATCGTGACTCCTGCAAACTACATCGGGCGCGCTGGGTCCTATCGGTCATCCGTGTGGACCCAGTCCGTGACAGATATGTATAGCGTGTGAATGGTCAGTAATTAGGGTTGAAGCCTTGATGTGACATTACTAACATGGTGGGAAGTTAAATTATGGCACAGAAAGTACACATTTGCAAAAACTACACCCCTTGGCGCATCAAATGAGGGGCTGCATGTGTTTCTAGTACAAACCTGGACTCATTATTTGTGCACTCAACTTTTGTCCTAGAAATACATGTAGCCCCTCATTTGAAGCTGCAAGGGGTGTAGTTTCTTGAAATGTGTACCTTATTTACCCTAATTTAACTTCCCAGATGTCTACACCACTATAACTTCAGATATGGCATATTTGAAAATCATATTAAAAAATTATCTTAAAACATTTAGGGGGGATGCCTGCAATTAGAAAGCTCTAGACATCTGGGAAGTAAAATTATGGTACATAAAGTACACATTTGCAGAAACTACACCCCTTGGCGCATCAAATGTTGCTTTAAATTATTTTTTTTATTAGTGTGATATTTACTTATTTGTTGTGCACATCAGATTTGTGATACAAATAAGACCTAATTTGCTGCAGCTTGGGGTGTGTTTTCTAAAAATATATAGTTTTGTTGGCATATTATAACATCCCAGGCAGCTAGAGCTGTTTAATTGACGGCAGCCATGCATTAAATTTAAAGATGTCTTTTGTGATAGTCTAGTAAATTGAACTTTTAGCAATACACTATTAGAAAAACACAGTCTACTGTTCTCAATTTCTGTTTATTTTAGACCAGTTACCTACTACATATACTTAGCAACATAGGTTTTGTTATTAGAGTTGAGAAAAATATAATTAAAAACTAGTTTTTATTGAGTCGGAAGTGAAAAACTACACTTTTTCCCCATTTTTTGCTTTATTTTGCAAACCTAATGAGACATACACATATAAATGGTATATTTGGAATCTGCTGGGTGTTCTGAAAATACAATATATGGTTTGTATAGTTTATTCCCCAAAAAATTACTTTTAAACGTGAGCTGCAGCAAAATGCTCAAAATTGCCTTAGCACCAGGGAGGGAAATGACTTGGCAGCGAAAGGGTTAATAAAATGAAAATTAATTCTGCACCAAGTCTAGATTAATCTCTAATTTTATAGTAAAACAAGAGGCTTCATATTTTGCACTTTTAACACCCTTCAAGCAGTGCAAAAGAAGCATGCGGAGTAGGACGAAAATAAAAAGTCCGACACGTAGATTGCCTCGATCAATCCGCAGCCGTCGTGATGTCCGAAAGGGGACTCTCGGAGGAAAAAGCCACCAAAGCAGCAGCCCCCCGAAATGAGTGAGCACCAAAGGACCCCTTGACACCTGCCAGATGAAGAATCCACTTGATCCATCTGGCTAAGATAGGCATGGAGACAGGTTTAAACAGACAGACATAGGAGATAAAGAGGGGACCGGAAGGAGAAGATCGATACTGCTCTGAAATGGCCAAATAAGATGGCACACATCGCGCAATGCAAAGTCTGTCCGGGAAATAATGGTAAGCAACCGAAACCAAGTGGGACTTGGTCCTACGGGAAACCGTAACGGACACACCCTCAGGGGAAAAATAATTGACATCAAAGCCCTTGATGTCCGATACACGCCAGAAACAAATAAGCGCTACCTTAGCAGAGAGCTGACGAAAGGACAACCGATAATGGATAGGGTCATTATCCGGCCAGCTTTCCAGAAAGCTCAGAACCCTGGAGACATCCCAGAAGGAAGCATACCGAGCAGCAAGGGGTCTAAAAGACCAAATGCCTTGCAGCAGCCAACAGACCGGCGGGTCCTTACCAACCCAAGACCCTCAACCGGAACATGGGCCACCGCAATGGCCAAACAAAACACATTGAAATTAAGGACGGCAACTACAGGGGCCGTAAAAGGATTAAAATGGTGTTCCAGACACCAGCGACTCCAGACTCCCCTAAACCTGGCACCCAGAATACCCAGATTAAGTCTTGAGCTGTAGCCGATAGTCCCGACACATCCCAGGATCCCCTGAAACAGTTCAAGCCACCAGCGACAGGCAGTCCTGAAGAATGAGGGGGTAAAGGTTCCACTCTGGATCCAGCAGTAAGTCCCACAATGATGGGAGAACTAAAGGATCCTCGTGTGACATTTCCAGGAGCAATGGGAACCACAGCTGAGTTCTCCAAAGGAGAGTTACTAGGATGACCATTACCCCCTGCCTACTCAGGGGATGGAGAGTCCGAAGGATCATGGAGAACAGGGGGAAAGCGTATGTGCCTTTGGGAGGCCACGTTTGTAGGAACACATTGTTATGGACATGAAAAATGAGCTACATTTGTTGGTGCTATTTGTGCTTTTGCGCCCATAACTCCCTAAGTTATAAACTCTAAGATTCCCCATTTAGTAGATATTCCCTGGGTAAGTGGCAGTCTCCAGCACTGGAAGGGTTAATTTCAAACAAAAGAAGTGGCCTTTACTGTCCCGGAAACCGGTAGTGACCAGTTCTATCTGGTCACTACTGTAAGCATGGCCAAAACCAGTTTTTCTAGTTTTTTAGGGAATGCTTGTTCGGAGGCAGGGAATGGGAGGAGAGTAGGGGGAGAATGGGCAAGGCAAAAGGGGATTTAATCCCATGCCTTAAGTGGAAAAGAGGAATTGCATCTTGGAGAGGAGGGAGAGAGGAAGACCCACATTAGAGCTGCAGGAAGTATGAAAGGCTTTTCCCTCCTGTTTCTCACGTGTTCCAGCATCATCACCGTAAGATAACCTGGGATTGGATAAGTATTAAAATCGTATCGATTTTCATATTTTTATACTTTAATTTTAAATCACTTGGGTAGATCCATGCTAGTCTGCTAAACATAGCGCATGTACTATGGTATTGATGTTTGTAGGTATGTTTTTTAACATTTCTTATTAAACATTATTAACTGTGTCGGTTCCCGAGTGATCGTTAAATTGGGATCAACTGCTAGTACAAGACATTTGCTGCCAAAATACCTGGTACAGCTTATATTATAGTTGTACAAAACTTATCAGTGTTTTGGGGTGTTTACAAACTCATTTGGGTACTATTAACTTAGCTTGTGCCTTCTGCCTGAGTTTCACGTGCTCGGCAGCCATTTTGTGACTTTGAACAAAAGAGCACATGGTCGGTGGCCATCTTTGTTTGCACCAAATATTGCACAGTGTCATCTCCAACCACAACGCACATCCACAGCCAGTGAGAGTGGATCTGGTTACCAGCTGAAGAAAGCAGGCGTCTGACGGTTCATCTTGGAAATGAACAACTCCATATGGAGGGGACCCCAACGTAGGTCGAGAAAACCAGTCCACCACCAGGTTGTCCTTGCCGAGAAGGAATTCCGCTCAGATGGACAGATGGTTGTCCAAACAGTACTAGTATCAGGGTCTGTCCGGAGCAACAGGTGGGAAGTGGAGACCAGTATGCAGGATAATAACCAGTCAAGGTACTTAGTAGATCAGTCCCAAAAAGCGTAGTTGAGAGGATAAGCCAGAGGTCAATACACGGGAAGACATCAATACGCAAAGTGCAAAGGATAGCCAAGGTCGGTACACAAAAGCAGGAGCCGTTTAGGTCCCTAGGGCAAGGAGGTAGATAATGGAGGAGTCAAGGCAAACCGGGTCTGGTACACAGTAAGGATAACACAGGAGATACTGTAAGTAGGCACCTACTGTTTTAAACTTGCTCGGGGACACCCCGTCACTGAGGGCGGGACATCACTGAGCGTGTTCTCGTAGTTCCTTGTGCGGGAACAAAAAAGTTACATGATAGGGCGCGCGCCCTTAGATTCGGCCACGGGGAAGGAGGAAGAGACTGATGACGCAGCAATGGATCCAATACCCGTGGGTAGCGGGTACGCTGAGGACATCTTCCCCCTGAAGGCTGAGTATCCTCTGCCTCGGATAGCGCCACGTGGAAAGGGGTGATCTGCTAGCAGCATGACCCATCTGCCGACCAGCCCTGTGGGGAAAAACGGTCTTCAGACCAAAAGACGCACCTCATGGACACTTGTGCCTTTTTGAGGGAGGTGAAGACGTTGACGTGTTGGTTCAGGTCTTTGAGAAATTTCTCCCTGAAGAGCAAATCATTAGCCTCTAGGCCCAGCTCCTTGGCTAAAGCCCTCCTACCCTTGTCATGTTTCCTTGCAACCTCAAGAGGCCACTCTGATGATGAGGAGTCAGGAATCATCTCACCTGACTACCTGCACCTGCTTACCTGAATTTAGCCCTGCACTTATATACATGCTCTACCCTTTAGTGTTAGCAGCCTACTGTTGTGGCTCTGTACCTGGTCCTGAATCGTTCCTGGCATCCTGCTTCTGATCTTCGGCTTCTGACCCGGCTTGATTTTGAGCACTCTCCTATATACCGTATCTGGCTTTTCTGAGCCCAGCTACACAGAGCGGGTGCCCGCCAGTTCAGTTACATAGAAGGCTTCCTGCCAATGGGCTTTCTGCCGTGTGCCATGCCAGTGGGCTTCCTGCCAATATTAGAAGTGAGGGCATCCACCCAAGGCCGCTTGCAAGGATTTTCCAGGTCGGTGGAGGAATGTAAAGTACTAGTGTCCGGACCCTCTCCACTAACTGGGGAGGCAAAGGGTTGGGTAGGACAGGTGTACTGGGCTTCGGCCAGTGCAGCTGGCAGTGAAGCAGCCTGTGCGGAATGGAGCCATGCCTGGAAGGAAACGGGAATAGGTGTCTCTGAATCTTTGGCCATAGTACCCCAGTGTGTTTCTGAAAAACACAAAAGGAGTACTCTGCCCAAGGTGTGGGCAGAGTACTGGGAAGAGGGGTCACCCTCAAGAGTCAATTCAGGGCGTGAGCCTGTATGAAAATAGCCAGTCTAGGACCTAATACAACAACAGGGACTCCTAGGTCCCAGTTACTAAGTGGTTCCTATGGGAGGGGGGGTCATCCCCCACCCAGTGACTTCCAGGTACCTTTAGGCCTAAAGGAGAGGTCACCCCAAACTAGGGACTCCTAGGTCCCAGAGACAGCCAAATAACGTAGTGAAAATAGAGCGCTAGGCCCGAACAGGCCACGTGGAGCGACCTGACAGTCCCACCGGAAACACAGAGGCCAAAAAAACAATGACTGGCGGGCCGCACGGTAGAAGCCTCGTGTTTAAAAAAAAAAAAAACACTGCCAAGCAGGCAGAGAGACAAACGCACTATGCAGTTGGAGAGATAACTGTGCTGTGCAGGAGGCACGAACAGCCACGCTGTGCATTCAGATAAAGAACGTTCAGGTAAAGAAGCAGCATCTTGCAGTCAATGATGAGACCGTGGCGCATACGGAGACCCTCCCCCAGTGGTCAGGAAGAAGAAACCTGAACCACGCGAGCAGGGAAACACGCTAACCGAAAACTTCAGTTTTAAAAAAAAAAAAAAGGTAAGAAAAGCAATGGCAATGGCCTAACGAATAGGGTAGGAGGAATAAAGAGGGAAGAACATAAATACATTATAAAAAACCCTTTTCAACAAGAAAAAACCGTTTAAGAAATAAAAAGGTAAAAGGCAGTAATAAGAATAATATACAAAATACAGAAATAATGGCAAATATTCAGTCCCATACAATTTGGTCTGGGTCTGAATGATTAACACACGGAAGACGGGAGAGGATGGCTAGAAGGCTGGAGGAGTTTTTAAACTAGTGGTAGGGGGGAGGGACACAGAGATCTTGAAAATGGAGATAGCGCATGAAAGGAGTGGGGCTTCAGATCAGAACAAGGGGGGTGGAGATGGGGGGAGGGGCAAGATCAGAACAGAGGAGGTATGTATTAATAAAAATTCTCATAACATTCAAGAGACTCAGGGTAATATTAAATGTATGCTTGCTAATGCAAGGAGCCTAAATAAAAAAATGGGAGAACTAGAGGTAATAGCATAGACTAGGCAATATGATGTAATAGGCATAACAGAAACATGGTGGGATGAGACCCATGACTTGGCAGTTAACGTAAAAGGTTATACGTTATATAGGAAGGACAGAAAAAGCAGGAAGGGAGGAGGAGTATGCTTGTATGTAACGAGCTAAAGTCAAATATTAAGCATCTTGAAGGGGACAAGAGATTTGTGGAAGCGTTATGGGTAGATATCAACTTGGGGCACAAAAAAGGAAAAGAACTACTGGTTGGGATATGTTATAAACCACCTAATGTTAATAATGATGAGGAAGAGAAGCTGTTAGAGCAAATTGAGAAAGCTGCACATCTGGGTAACACGTTAATTATTGGAGATTTTAATTACCCGGACATAAATTGGGATAGAGGTACTAGTAGTTCTGCTAGGGGATTCAGGTTTTTGAACCTGTTAAATGACACCTTCATGTGACAACTGGTACAAGCACCAACTAGATATGATTCTTGTCTGGATCTGGTGATAACACACAATGTTGATCTTGTGTCTAACATTCAAGTGGGGGAGCACTTGGGTAATAGTGATCACAATATGGTCTCTTTTGAAATAAACTCAAAAAAGAAATTGCCCATGGGGAATACTAAAATGTTTAATTTTAAGAAGGCCAATTTCAATAAGATAAGGGCAGCTTTACAAATTATTGACTGGCAAAAACTCTTCAGGGATAAAAATACTGAGGACAACAGCCATGCAGACCAATTTGATGCAGTGTGCGGCATATGGTCTGAGCACTGACAGGCTGGCCTCCCACCCCTTCAACCTCTGCAGCAATGATGGCAGAACTCTATTCTATACATCTATTTCCCAAAGACAACTTCTGGATACGATGCTAAGCATGTGCACTCAACTTCGATCATGGCAAGGCCTGCAGCTCCACCATGCTGCAGCTCAGTTTCAGGGTCTTGGCAATCTTCTTATAGCCTAGGCCATCTTTATGTAGAGCAACAATTCTTTTTTTCAGATCCTCAGAGAGTTCTTTGCCACAAGGTGCCATGTTGAGCTTCCAGTGACCAGTATGAGAGTGTGCGATTTAACACAACTGCTCCCTATTCACACCTGAGACCTTGTAACACTAATGAGTCACATGACACCGTGGAGGGGAAATGGCTAATTGGGTCCAATTTGGACATTTTCACTTAGGGGTGTACTCACTTTTGTTGCCAAGGTTTTGTATGGAACTGGGTCCATACAGACGACTATAATGACCCAGCGCGCCCAAAGATCGAGTTCAGGAGTTCGGTATGCAGTAGCGGAGTCACAGGATAGGGCCTGATACAGGGCGACTGCGTTCACCCGGGTGTTGAGCATCTAGGGTTGTGCTGCCACATACCAGTGCCCTGATATAGCAGCGGATGTTGTCCACAACGAAGTTAAATCCTGCAGGCACCCTGGAACAGGCATGAGATATAACACTAGACTCATGTGCAGGATGCTGCAGGCTGCGAGTGTGGAAGCTAAGCAGAGTAATAGCTGAAGCATAGTGAGCAAGGGATAGGAAGACCAGGCAAGAAACATAACAGACAAGATATACATGATACAGGGCACTACATGGAACAGGACAAGGAATACTCAAGATCAGGCATGAACAGGACAGGACATCCCTCTACCCGGGACACAAGACAGGACAGGTCGGGTGAGGACACCCCACAAGTTACATCACAGACTGACACACATACATACAGGAACTAGCCTAGGACTATATGATAACAATTGGAGATTCCGTCACATCTTATGGCCATAGTATGCTTAGCCCACCACTACGCCAAAGTACTCCAATGACGGTGGGTCCTAACGCTAATCCCTGATTACAGAGGTACAAAACAAACCAAACATGAAATCCAAACACATAGCAATGAGACATACCTTTAGACTGAGACAAACAGAACCCCTTGTTTGGGCACACCTTATAAAGGAAACAGGAGCTGAAAGAGCAGAACTAGAAGCAAAGAATGGCAGATCAGAGCAGAGCATAAAGGAAATCCAGGAATGTATTAAAGCGAAACAGAGAAACTATAGCAAGATATGCAGCTCCACAGCCTGGGTAGAACGTGACAGGTTTAGACATAAATGGCTGTGTGTTTTGAGAGGACAGCAAATTTACACTGTTATACAGGCTGTACACTCTACTTTACATTGTAGCAAGATTGTAGCAGTGTTGTCACATGAAAATATATAATAAAATTGTGACAGGGCCCCAAGGTACTCAGAGATGGCTCCAGCCTGGCTGTCAAACAAAAATAGCACAGGCAGGAACTCTATCGTTTCATTAATCCCATCAATAGTTTTGCTGCCAGAGGATTAAAGGTTGGGTTGTCTACCTGTTTAACAATGTTAATTTATGTTAATGAAGTTCTGTGGATATATGAGTCTATGTTTTACAACAATAAACTGTTCATTCCTGCTGTACTCTAGGGCTGAAACAACTAATCAATAATAATCCTTAGGAAGTGCGCATTTTTTTACTTGGAACTTTGACATCTGGTCCTGCTGCCCCTTGTCCTACTAGGGTCATCTTTGAAGCCGGCTGTAATGGCCTTAGTTTGGGCTATAGATATCCTATGAACCCTTTGTCTGTCCCTCAGGATAGTCTCCAGCCTCAGGGGGCTAACAGATGGATCTTTGATCACAAAAGTAGTCACAACCACCATGAATCTCTTAATTGGCTCCCCATACCCTTCAGAATGAAATTTAAATTTGAGACCCTGATCTATAGAGCCCTCAACAACTCGGCATCACCTTACATCTCTATCCTCATGTCAGGAACCACTTTTTCGCTGCCTGAACCATGGCTCCCCTCCGCCCTCTGGAGCACTCAGAACTCAATTAATAGGATGAGGTGTGCCTTGTTACCTGCGTTGAGCCCTATTCAATACATCTAGCTGGGCCTTGTTGCCTGGATTACCTTGCCTTTATGAACCTGCCATTGTATTGAAGTCTGTGGACCTTTCTGCCGTGGCCCTGCACCTGTACCGTTCCTGGTTACCTGCTTTGTGTCCTGATCAAGTGGATTCCCTGCTTTGTTGTTACCTCGTCCCACTCCTGTATTCAGGATTTCACCCGCGCCCCTCAACTCCTGTGGAATTCCCTTCCCCGTTCCGTCAGACTTTCTGCCTCATACGCGACTTTTAAAACCTCTCTGAAAACCCACTTGTTCAGGGAAGCATACAACATTCCTTTACAGTACTCCCAACCATCATCCTAATCAAGCCATCTGTCAGCTCTGGAATTGCTTATCCCTGGCCTGCAAATACACTGCTGGACTCTGCTGGCCAGGGTTTGAGACATTAGGCGACTTGACGGAGTGCTATCCTCCTTTGAACATCTCTAGAAAACACGGTATTCCACCACAAGACTTTTATAAATACTAACAGACCCGCCACCTACTCCAATCTTGCACCCACCAATTATTAAAAGGTCTACAAAAAACCCGCCAACTATTGTCTCTCTGTCAGCCTGCACCTAAAATTAAGGGTGCTATCTCTACTATTACACTATTCTCCTTACCAGTTTTTATAGCACTTTATAGCACAAGTTACTGCATGTGATTGCATGCGAAAAGGAATTAGGTCAGGAGTTCCCTATGAATGCCTGGATGGAAGCAGAAGAAATGATAAGGGGGTTCCTTCTGTGTTACTCACCTAGAATTACAGAAAAAAATCTTTTGTCGCTGGTATCTAACCCCATCAAGACTTTCAAAACCAATCTAATCGATGCTGGAGGGGGTGTGGGTCGTCCATCTTTACCACTATGAGAAAAGTGCTCAACATATAATTAGATATGCTTCCTGCATTGTTACACATATTCTGTGACCCTTTACCCCATAACTATATGGCTATACATTTTCTAATAGCTACGAAACGCTCAATAGCCCGAAACTGTATTTCTCCTTACCCTCCCTGCAGAACAGAAGTCCTTACTACCCTAGAATGTCATAAGCCTCTGGAAAGAATGTCCCACTGGATGTCCCAAACACTTGCAAGATACAACAAATCTTGTCTACATAGCCCAGAATATACATAATTTTGAGTTCACTCAGTGTGGCCATGCCTGATCACCCCTGATAGCCTTTGAGTACCGTTGGTGATCATTCTTAGTCCCATATCCTTCTGTGAGTTCTTTCACAACCTCCCGTGTCATGAATCTCTTATATGCTTACACAAGCCAGCAACTTTGACACTCTAACACCGATAACCTCCTTGACAGCACCATATTGATGCCTCTTCGCATTCTCTGAATACACAATTTGCTGCATGCTACCACTATGGTTTGTGGTTTACTGCTTTTTGTTTTTTCTTCAATTTTGTTGAACATTTTATTTGTTAGATACATTTTCAAACATTGTACTTGCCAAGTCAAACCTGCCCTGATCATATTGTATGCACATGATTAATGTACACCCTTTGAAATGTTGTAATCTATAATGCACAATCTTTAATTCATCAAAGGAAAAAAAAGATACAAATATTTAAAAATATAATAAAATATAATTTAAAAGGTGCAGTTGATGAATGTATACTGCACTGGAAGTTCTAATGAGAAAAAGTCCAAAGAAGTGAGTACTACCTTCATAAGGTGCACTGAAATATACACTTTGGTTCCACAGTCCATGGGGAAGAAAAAGGAAAATCCTAATGAATCAAGAGGACAGTGAGGAAGAAGAAAGATAAATTTATGGTGTAGGGGTAGTAACAATATCATCAGTGCAACTAGAAAAGTCATAATTACAGTTGTTAAGTAAGGGGTTAAAATTTGCTCTTAATAAAAAATCAAGTCCATTTACCTTGTTTATAGAGGCCCAGAAATTTTTAAGAAAATTAACTATTAAAGATTTCTTTGCTAATGCCAGCAAAATACAGGGTAGCATAGATAGGAACATAGATAAACATAGTTCTAAATATACAACGTTAAAAACCAAATGTTTCCCTATACAATAAAAGAGTGCGCATCTTAAAGTGTCTATGGATTTAATACTAAAGGACTTTGAAAAATTGAGGACAGCGAATAGGAAACAAAATTTAACTAGAGAGGAACACACAGCCATCAGAATGTTAAAAACCTAGTTGTAAAGTCTGCTGGTAAACGGGGGCAAAGCAAATAGGATACTCAGTGATGAAAAGACATATAAGAAAAACTCTTGTACAACCCTACTAAAGAATATAATACTTTTGTCAAGGCTCGGGTAAGCAGGTCGGTTAGGAGCCCAGTTGCAGTACAATGCATTTTGACAGGTAGGAAGGTACAGACAGGCCAAAAAAAACCACACGGTAGACTGGATATTATTTTGATACAGTATGTATTGGAGTAAGCTGACAAGACACGTAAGTGGAACACACAACTGGTCTTGACTAGTAATATGGCTGGAAAGCCCTCGTGCATGGTACACGGACACACGGCAGGGTGCCCTCAGACAGAGCACACGCACGTGGCAGGGAGCCCCCAGGGATAAGATATATAAGATCCTTGAACTTGTAACAGTAGTGGCTACTGAGAATGTTGATATAATGGCTGTTACTCATACCTGGGAACTTCTTCACTCCGGCTACACAGAACCTTCCCTTGTGGGATGCGGCCAGGACTGCCCACTGACATGGGTGGGAGTTTCCGCTGACATTGGGGCCATTCCCGCTGTCAAAGGGAAACACCCTCATTTAAAGGGCAAATGGGGGGGGCGTGTCTGGCCGCCGAGGAAGATGGCCGCATGAACTAGTTGCTCAGTCGCCGCTCGTTATTCTCAGACCCCTGACAGCTACATCAGCATGGGACGCAACAAGAAGTCGGTCTCTGACCCCTCTCCTACTGTGGATTTTCGCACTCCAGTCGACCTGGCCCCACAGGCCTCAAGGTACCACGACGCCTCTTCTCCTGCCAGCTCTTCCTCCGCGCAGGACTCGGCCTCCACTTCGCATCCGCCGCCATCCTCTCACCCTCCAGAGGTTCTACAGCTTTTCTCCTTGGCACCTTGGAAGGCTGACTTCTCGCTCCTCATCGCCGAACTCAAACAGGTGGTTCACGATGACGTATTGGCCCTGCGCACGGACCTGTCAGCGCTGGACCAGAGGGTTCAGGCCTTGGAAGACTTGGCGACTCAGCAGAAACTTACCGTGGCATCCGTGAATCGGGCGCTGGATACTCCCGTGCCTACGGATAGAGCCCACCGCGCCCTGTGCCCTCGTGGAGACCCGGGGTCCTGACACTCCAGGCGAGGCGGGCTTTGCGTCCCCTGCTCTCTGAATTGCGGTGGCTCAATATACCGTACCACTGGGGATACCTGTTCACCTTAGTGATCAGGCATGCCAATCGGTCGCTCATTGTCAGGTATCACCACGACCTCCCTGAGGTGCTACGCTACTTAGCTCTGCCGGATCTCCAGATCCCTGACTGGATGGACATGACTGCCGCTGCTGGTGTGAGACGACGCTCCTCGCTTGATTCCTCTGCCCACCCTCCTGCCTTATTGGCCTCTCGCCGTTTAGGCCCTATTGAGGAGTAGGGGACTTTGCTTCACGCTGGCTATATGAACATTGCTGTTTATTTGTGTGTGGTATGGAAAAGGAGGGCCAGGTTGATATTTTTCTTTTATTTCTTATGGTTTTTCTTTCCTTGGGGATCTCCGCGGCTCTCCCATCTCGCTGGTCCCAGATGTAGTTATGCTGTATTCCACTATTTTGTGTGGTTTGTGGAGGTGGCGTGTCCACGTGGGTTAGCCCTTTTGCTTTTACCCTGTGCCTGCGCCTGTGGGCCACACATATACCATATACCACACGTCACCTCCGCTCACTGTGTATCTATGGGGGGGCGGGGGGGTTAGTGGGGTTTTTTTTTTGTTTTTTTTCTTCCTACATACACTCTCATGTGGAGCCTCTAACCCGCGCGTACACCTTGTGAGTTAGTCTCGTGCCTGTACCTGCGGGCAACGCCTGCACAACCTCACACTGACACCTCCCCTCCCCTGTCGCTCCTACCCCACCGTTTTTTTCAGTAATAACCCTTTGGCAAAGTCTAAGGGGGTGGCGATTCTTTTCTCTGCCCAAATCCCCTTCCGCACCTCAGGCATTGTGGCTGACCCCGAGGGGAGATATTTACTGGTTAAAGGCTCGATTGCGGACCAAACGTATAAGCTGGCGAATGTCTATCTTCCTAACCAGGGTCAACACCTCACCCTTCGCTCTGTGCTGCAGAAACTTATTGGCTTCTCCGGCGTTCGACACCTCTTCAGGGTCAACGCGGATCCCCCGTCATGTTCTTCACTAGATTCACTCTCTCCTTACAACCCACAGGCTGGTTGATTGCTGGAGGGCTCTCCATCCGGATGGGAGGGACTATACTTTTTTCTCCACACCGCATAATTCGTACTCCTGCATCTCTTTTTTCTTCAATGAATCTGTCCTATCGGTTGGCCCGCTCTGAGTCGCTTGAGGTCCTCCGACATTATTTCCAGGATAACCTCGTTCAGGGTACCCCTGAGTTGACGGTCTGGGAGGCGCATAAATGCGTGATCCGGGGGCATTTTATCAGGGAGTGCTCCAAGCGTAAACGTGTGGAGCAGGAGCAGATTGACAAGCTCTATGCCCAGATTGCCTTGGCGGAACAGGCGCACAAGGCCTCTGTGTCCGGCAGCGACCTGCAGCTCCTCTTGTCTCTCCGGGGGGAGCCGGCCTCGATCCTCAATCGTAGACTGCACACGTCTATTCTAAAAACCAGGGCAATATACTACGAGCATGGCAATAAGCCAGGTAAATATCTTGCGAGGGCTCTGCGGGCTGTGCGGAAATAGACCTATGTGCCCAGGATACGCTCCTCGAGCGGTCTCCTCCACTCCCACCCCTCCGATATATCTCGCTGTTTTCAGAATTATTATGAGGGACTTTACAATCTCCGCGTGGCTCCCTCTGACCCCGCGCCTCCTAGCCAATCCCTAGCAATCAGGTCATACCTGGATAAGACCATCAAACGGAAGCTCACGGTGGATGAAGCGGCCTCTTTAGACTCTACGATCACGCTGCCCGTATTTTTCTTTGCCCTTGAGTCCTCCCCTGCGGGGAAGTGCCCGGATGTTTTGGGTCCTCACTTTGTGAGTGCCTTTAACTCTATCCTGTCTGGCGATCGTATTCCGGATCACACTTTGTCGGCTGCGATTACTTTAATCCCAAAAGAGGGTAAGGACCCGGAGCAATGTAGCAGCTATCGCCCCATCTCATTGCTGAACATAGATCTGAAATTACTGGCCAAGATCCTTGCCAACAGCATTAAGCCCTTCATGTGCTCTCTGGTCCACCCAGATCAAACCTGCTTCATTCCCGGGCGTGAGGCCAGGGACAGTACTATCAGAGCCCTTTCGCTCATGCACTATGCTAAACACACCTCCACCCCGACCATGTTGCTATTCACGGATGCTGAGAAGGCCTTCGACAGGGTGGCTTGGCCTTTCATGCTGTCTACTCTGTCGCATATGGGTTTCGGCCCCGGTTTACTAACCTGGCTTGCGTCCGTGTCAACGGCTCCCTCGGGTTCCTTTGCTATCCGCAATGGGACAAGGCAGGGCTGCCCTCTCTCTCCCCTACTGTTCGTGCTCTCTGTTGAGCCCTTGCTCCAGTCTATACGGATGAACCCAGATATATGCGGGCTGCGGGTCGGGGGAACTCACCACAAAATTTTGGGTTACGCGGATGACCTGCTATTCGTTGTGTCCCGCCCCCAGATTTCTCTCCCCAACATCCTCCGTGAATTCTCGGTATATGGTGCCTTTACCAATTTCAAAATGAATGCCTCTAAATCCGAAATACTGAACATAAACCTCCCTTCAGATGTGGTCCGTCCCCTGCGGTCCTCTTTCTCCTTTGCCTGGTGTGGCTCTAAGCTCAAATACCTTGGGACCTGGCTAACACCTGATTTCTCCCAATTGTTCCAGTGTAATTTCTCGCCTCTGTTCACCACCCTTCGGTCTGATCTGAGGTCCTGGAAGTCGTTGACAATCTCTTGGTTAGGTCGTATCAATGTGCTAAAAATGAATGTTATGCCTCGTCTCCTCTATCTGTTTCAGACCCTCCCTATTTCTATCCCCCCCTCTTTCTTTGCTTCTTTGCGCACAGCGTTTCTGCGTTTTGTCTGGGGTTCTCGGGCCCCTAGGGTACGCCTTGCCACGCTGATTCTCCCTAAAGCTAGCGGGGGTTTGGCCCTGCCCTGTCCTCGCACCTATTATAGAGCATGTCATTTGTTGCGTGTGCTGGAATGGTCGCATGGCCCTTCACACAAGCAATGGGTGGCTGTTGAAGCCGCTTTATTGGGCCTTCCTATGCGCTCTTTACCGTGGCTCCTGACCCCTGCTGCGCGGGGAGCACCCCTGCCTCACCCCTTCATTCGGGCTACTCTGGATGTCTGGTTTCGGGTCCTCAGGAAGATGCACCTCTCCTCAGTGCCTTCGCCTCTGACACCTGTTCAGAATAATCCCGATTTCCCCCCTGGGATGGGCGGTACCTTCTTCTCGGTTTCGTCTGGGGCTGGGAGGTCAGAGATTCGCTCTTACCTTTCTGGTGAGGGTTTGAAGCCCCTAGATCAGCTTTCCCTTCGCACTCCTCCCTCTTTTCTGTACACGTTCCGCTATGCTCAACTGCGCAACTTTGTGCGGTCGCTCCCCCGGAGACATGAGCTGTCGAGAGCACTTACGGTATTTGAGGAGTTGTGTGTTGCTGCTGAGCTTCCACCCCACGGCTTCTCGCGGCTTTATGGCCTTCTACTGGAGGCTCTCAACCCGGTTCCCCCTGCGTTTATGGGGCGGTGGGAATCCTAGCTGCAGCTTACTCTCACGCCGGAACAATGGACTAAGATCTGCACTCTCACCAATTGTTGCTCCCGGAGTTCTAACGACCAGGAAATGTCATACAAACTGCTCGCCCTATGGTACCGACCCCCTGCCTTGACCTCTCTATACCGCCCTGATGTGCCGAACAGGTGTTGGAGATGTGACGCCTCCCCGGGCTCTCTCCTACATGTGTGGTGGCAGTGTCCTCGGATAGTTCATTTCTGGAAATCTATACACGCCCAGTTGCAAAGCCTTACGGATTACGTGTTCCCGTTTACGCCGGAGTTCTGTCTTCTCCTTCATACCCCCTCTCGGAGCGTTGGTTCCGCAGGTCTATTGTGCGCCACCTCCTCACAGCTGCTAAGGCGCTCATCCCGCTGCACTGGGGTGATTCTGCCCCGCCTATATTTAAGGAATGGGTCCTCCGCGTTGAGCAAACTAGGATTTTAGAGGAATTGCATTTGCTTGCCACGGGTGAGGAGGGAAGATACCAGCAGACTTGGTTCCACTGGCTGGAGTTTGTTGCTGGCCCCCTTATTCATCCGCTGTTGAATTAGTTCCACTGGGCTGTGTTCCCCTTGTGTTCGGTGGGGGCGACCCTTTTTTTTCTCTCCCTTCCCTTCTTCACCATACCTCTTCCCCTCCCTGTGCTTCCTCTCCTCCCTCGCCCGTCACGTGAGTCTCCTTTGGGACGGCTTATATGCTAGCTCCTTTAGCCTACATGTATACACCAACACAGTGCCTTCTATGACAATTTGCAGCCCCTTCTACGATGTGTTACCGTTTGTACTGACTTGCCTTTGTTGTGGGGCTTTCTTCCGCACACAGGTGCCCTGTCTTCCTAATGAATGCTCCGTGACATTTTGGGCTTCTAGGTGCAGCAGAACTCGGTCCGGGTCTCCCGCTGCAGTATTCACTCTCTGCGTGGCCATGATCTACGGGCCGCTTTGTACTATTATGTCCATTATACTTCATTGCCTTTTGCTGTCTGGTTCGTTTTACACGCCTCTGAGCTAGTATCTTACATTTTGCCTCATATATACTGTGATGTCTCACTGTGGACCTTTCCGTGTGATATTCGCTTTCTGTTTTACCCTTCGTTCCCTTTTTCCCTTCCCTAAAGGGCAAATGGGTGGGGAGCGGGGCGTGTCAAGACACTACTCCCTCGACCCGGAGATTTCGAGTGCTGACCTGGAGAGTCCCCAGGTATGCTGTTACTGAGACATGGCATAATGAGATAAATGACCGGGACATATCAAAACCGGGGTACGCTTTATATAGGAAAGACAGAAAGGGGAAGGATGGCCCTGTATGTAAAAAATAACATAAAATCAAACCTAACACAAGTTGGCGAGGAGAACATAGAGTCAGATTGGGTTACGTTACAATATGGCAAAAATGAAGTAACTCATGTAGGTGTGATTTAAAGACCCCCAGGACAAGTAGAAGAACTAGATAATCTACTAGTGGAGGAAATAGCTACAATGACAGTGAAGGAGGAAATTATAATCATGGGTGACTTTAATCTTCCTGATATGCACTGGGAAACCAAAGTAGCTGGTTGTGCCCAGAGTGCAGATCTTCTAAATTACCTACTGGGATTAACTTTAAAACAAGTAGTTGAGGAGCCAACTCGGAAGGAGGCCATATTGGATTTAGTGTTCACAAATGGAGATTTCTTAACGGATATTTCTGTAGGTGAAAGTATGGGATCTAGTGATTATCAGTCTGTGTGGTATAATATACAGTCACACTACACAAAAATAAACGTTTTAGAATTTTATTTAGCTTGGACAAACAAGCGAATCTTGAGCTAGGGCGAATCTTACTGACATCTCCTAAGTGACATCTCTAAGTGAGGAGTTACAAGTAAAGAAGGAGAACTTAGGCAAAGTACCTCCAAGGAAATATTCTCTGGAATATTACCGGTACCGCACACTACATCAGGGAGACAGCGGGAGCTTAGGGAGAGTGTGGTGTAAGTTAGGGATTTGGGGTATTTGGAGCACTGGGCAGACTTTGCAGTCAGTTACAGAGTCTACAGCAGGGATGGACCACAATGAAGAGGGGGCTGCAGTGCTAGGGGAGAGGATGGCTAGAGTAATGGAGGCTCTTTTTAAACTAGGTTCTGTGGGGGAGGCTAAAGATAGAAATGAAGTGCTAGCTATAATAGATTGGGAAGGGGGTCTAGCAATGGGAAAAGGGGGTGAGAGCAGTAGTGGGGTTAGCATAGAAAATGTGGAACTACATAGTTCAAAACCTGCAGTCATGAAATATTTGTTAACTGATGAACCAAAAATGTGTAGTAACCTTAAATGCCTTTTAGCAAATGCAAGAAGCTTGGCAAACAAAATGGGTGAGCTGAAACTATTGATAAGTGATGAACAGTACGATTTGATTGGTATCACTGAAATGTGGTGGGATGATACGCACGACTGGTCAGTTAATTTACAAGGTTACTCGTATTTTAGAAGGGAAAACGGGTAGGGATTTGTTTATATGCAAACCCTAAACTTAAGCCCAGTAATAACCCCTTCAATCCAAGGGGTTTTTGGTACCTCAAGTCCCAGAGCAATTTTGCCATTTTTGCGCTATGTCAGTTCAACGATTATTCTCTTTTCCTGTGAATAGTGTACTCATGCAAACTATTTATTGTTTTTTTCAAGGAGAGATAGAGCTTTCTTTTGATACCATAGTTGGGGTGATTAGCTGAAAATTTAGAAATGAGAAAATTTAGTTAAAAAACTAGCGAAAATTAGAAAAAAACACAAATGTTTTTTTAAATTTTCCCTCTGAATCCTCACAAAATTAGGTAAAATGATGGAAAATCCGCTTCTAGTTTATCAATTCAGGTGTCCTGATTTCAGAAATACCTAATTTATATAGATTTTCCATACTTTCCCAGCACCAGGGAACATACTATAAGGTGTAATTTTTTGTAGAATTTTTATGCTTATGGCTTAGCGAGTTTGGGAGTTGTGAACGGGGGCCGGAAGGTTATACTGGGTAGAT
>VKOC01028474.1:0-22336 GCA_009364415.1 Spea multiplicata
CATACAGGATCCGCCCCAGGTGCCAAATACTCTAGGTACGCCCCTGGTTGACGGTCTTCCATGGGTTGTAAAGGAGAGAGATGAAAAAATCTTGCCAATTCTTGTCTGAATTGTTCCCCTGGCCAGAGTGTCAGAGTGAAGCTGGACGAGCAGAAAAGCTGGAAGACCCCTGCTACTGCTGTGTGCCACTCTCAAGACCCACTTTCCTTTGTAGAACAGACCAACACAGGTGCAGTGATTCACAGGAACAGCAGGCATCTTCAAGCCATTCCAGATTTAGACTGTGAAGAATTACCTGGGGAACATTGCACCAATACTCCACTGACAGATAGTGGGCTACAGCTTGTCTCCCAAACAGAACATAACACTGTACCTCCTGAAGGATCCAAGGTCCCCGCTGCCTCCAATAACATCAAGACTGTATAATGTTTAGTTAGTATGGTAACATGAAGAATGGGGAGAATAATCCCTATGTTACTGGGGGCTAGGGTAGTCTACCCCGATGCTCAAGTCAGGAATATTTTGTTGTTTGGTTTAAACATATGTATTTTGCCAGGCCAGCTCAATGCACCACAACATCCTTAACATACATTTTAAAACCAAAAGGGACACTACCCTTGTTCCGATATCGTTCTGTCCAAAACATAACGTTTTGATCTCTCTTTTTTCTTCCTGAATTTGCATTGCTGCCATATGGACCCCCCTGTAACACATGTACAATTTAACTATTCTTACATTTTCATTAATTGTTTAATTTGTCGCTTTCCCCAGAAATCTCTCACATAGGGTCACTAAAAACCTAGAGTCACCCTTGACTATAATACAGTATATTTTTTTTAAATGGCATTGTTCTCCGCAGCTTACATATTTTTTCTGTTCTAGAGAAGGCTTCATGCCTCAGATGTTTCTTACTTAGAATCCTTAAAAAAATCACTCAAATAACTCAAACAAAATGCACCATTAATTGTAGAAGGAACAGTTCATAAGCAATGTGTTTTCTTATATGTAGATGAATTTGCTATTATATTTATCTTGAAATGTCCTTTTTTTCCAACTAACACTCATATGGCCTTTGAGTATCCCTAGCCCTCTGCTTGCCTGAAATATCCATGCCATCCCATGAAGTAGACCCCTTTTAGAAGGTGTGCCTAGGGGCATCTAATACAATTATATTATTGCTGTACATTATCACGGGCATAGTCTACAAGATTGCAATACTAACAATATTTGAAACATCCATTGTTATGTCTGATTGGTTATTTAGTGTGTTTTATGTAGTTAGTGTAGAAACTAGGAGCAGTACCCACATGTAGCTGAAAAGTGCATAATGAAAGCAAACAAATGAAACAAAAGATGTTTGGGGAGGGGTGTTTAGTAATTTACTTTTCAGACGAGCAAGTCTTTCTGTGTATTGCTCAGCGTTTGCTCTTATAGGTGTGTCATTCTTCTTTTGAGGTAGAAAAATCTAGGGGCTGTGACCCACAAGTCATAGCATGCTTGTGTAATTTCAACTGAGTGCTGAGATACACTCAGTTCAGGAAAACGGGCCGGGTATCCAAAATATCCTTCGAATGCACAGATGGGTACATCGAGAATTTTTTACTCTTGAGCGCTCAAGAACAACAAGTGTAAAAAAGAGGTATTTCATGAGTTTTATTCATATATTCTTTTTACAGTTGACAGAATTTTAATAAAGAAGGTTGGAACCTGTGCGAAGGCAATAAAAGGTAATTACATCTGAGAGGTACAGGTTAACACAGAGAAGTACTCAGAAATCACCATTTTCAATCTAGATAATTTGAGTGTCCCGCTTGCACATTCCGTGGGGCAAGGGAGATGTTTTTTCATCGGCACTGGTGTCTTTCTCTCCATGTAAGAGTTCAAAGCTAAAAAAACATATAAAAACAGTTAGTCTTGTGCCATTATGGAATCAGCTATTTTGTATGGAGGTTCCACAGCATTCTCTTAGTCAACCATGATATATTAAAACTTTATCATAGATGGATCTAATGTAATGTAAATCTAGTCCAGATTAGCATATAGGTATTCATTAAAGTGTTCAAAATACACCTTAACTGATTTCCAGAAAAATCCTTACCTGATTTCTCAGTGTGTCCTTATTTGATATGAATATTTAAAATCAGTAATGCTAATATAGTACAGGCTCTGGAGTTGTAAGTTTATGAACTCTCAGGAATTTGTATCTGAACATTGGGAAAACCCACTGCAAAAGGTCACTCCAATGCAGCGTGGCTGTCAATATATTGAACGCAGTAGGGACCCAACTTGGGATTCTCTCAAAGTGTTATTTACTGGGATTACACAAGAGAGATATGCACTATATGTTGAACTTGCTGCTTAGTAGAAGAGGGTTTAGACACCACATAGCTCTCCAGCTGTTACTGAAATATTAACCAGGATATTATATAACAGCTGGTGTGTGATATGTTCTCATTTGCATCAAAATAAAATCTGAGCCAATCCAGAGCTTCCTTTCATGGGCAGCTATTGTAAAACAGTTTTAGGCAATAGCAACCATCTTGATTTTCCACACCTTGGTATCATTAGATGACTGAGAACGTTGCTGCCACATGCTCCTCTTGCTAGCTACATCACCTGTTCTGATATCCTGCAATGAGAACCAGAAAAAATTATTCCTTTAAGATGGTTTATTTTTCCATAACCTATGTATTGCAACTATGAGAAGATCTGTGGATTCCCAGTTTGTTTTTGTTTTTTTTAAGACATACTAAAATAAACCAGGATCCTCTAATGTTTTTGAATCTAAGATGACCAAGTTATTTTAACCACCCACCTTGGTTGCCGTGTTGGTGCTTGAGTTATGTTGATTCTTGTTGCTCCACTGGTTTACACGATAAGATACAGCACCAGGAAGAGTTAAATCCTGTAAGACACAAAATGGATACTCAAACACAGATTTAAAGAGCATAAGCATACCTTTTCCTATTGTATGTATCCCTTTATGAATTTTCTATGTAGCTTTCTTTTCTACAGGTGTTTTATCTAGGACTGGGCAACCCACATTAAGAGTTTCCTGACAGTTGTGCTTGGCTGCGTATTACTCATATTTTGCAGAATATGAGATGAATATTGGCAATTTCCATCAATTTACAGGACGTTTTGCCAAAGATACTCCGTCCTTCCATGTGAAAAGATGGGAAAAGCAAAACATCTTGATGAATATGTACTAATCTGGAATGGCTATTCATGTTGTGCAATGAACGCTATTAGAACAGTTTCATAGGCATGTTGGCTATTTTCTCAAGAACATAGGTACAGCATACAGTACAGGGGTATGAACTGCTATAGCAAGTCATAGTTCTCATTCTCAATATAAAAAAAACAAAAAAAAAAACAAATTTAAATTCTAGTACAGCCAAATGGCATAATTAGGGAAAATATCACTATACATTTAGCACCAAAATCCTGTTGGAGTTATTCGTAGAAATTTAGATATTTTTTTATAGAATCTTCCATTACAACCAGTACTTTACAGATAAGAGACTCTAAATATGGAAGCCTTGAGGATTATGTAGTGGGAGAGAATAAGAAACTTGTAGGCAATGGAATACAGTCCCAGCCTATTTACATTTACTCTATGTCTTTTCCAAGGAATAAACCCTAATTAGTTTAATCTGTAGCGTTACTAGGCTTTTCTTGCCTTTTACAGTGTATATAATTTTTTCTTGCCACTTTCCACATCACATTTAATAGTTAAATAAACTGACTCCCAAGCAGACATTTTATGCACCACTTTTTATCTGTTACTTATAAATAAAATTTTTAAAAAAAGAGACAAAACAAAAAAAAAAAAAAAAAAAAAAAACTTACCTTCCTGGCACTGGTGGTATTCATTGCATTTGAGTTTTCATCCCTCTCAAAGATACTTTTCTTGTTTGCTATACCATCTGATAGTCCAGTGACACTCCGGAGAGTAGGTATTCTAACACTTTCCGACCTCTGAATCAAAATCAAACATTGGGAAGAGTTAATTAAGTTATTCTACCAAATACCCATCTCTGTTTGAAGATTCTAAAGGACAGATATAATTTAATAGCATAAACATCAAGTCTGGATAGCTAGTATAGACCACATACAGAGATCACTGAAACTGCCCATTCTCAATTAGTTAAGTGGGAGAAATATATAACTTATATTTAATGTTGAGCCTGGGTAGAAATCAGCAGGTCTGCCAGCTCCATTTGGCAGGATCCCTCAGCATTGGAAAACTAGCCCCTGCTAAAAAAAAATGGACCTGTTATCCACTTGAGGCAAGGCTTGACAAACCTTAGGAACCATAAATCTGGCTCCTGATTTCCTGTTCAATGTTAAATTCATTTCTGTAGGGTTACCGTATTCTAGCTCCTAAATACAGTATACATACTTTCTGCTTGCAAAATCTCTATCAAACACATAAATACAAAGGTATACATTTTTAAATGATGAACTGCTTCTAAATGGACAGTTTAGTGTCTCTGATAGCCCATCTAAATAAGAAGTACTGAAATATGTATTCTTCATAAACAAAAAAAAAACAAAAAACACACTTAGCTGAGATGGAAGCCGCAGCTCTACACCTGCAGCTACCAACATACTCTGCGGTCTGATGATTCTTGCCACTGATTGACCGTCTGCTTCAAACAGCCAATGGTAAGAAGGCACTGCCATTGATGTATGCGCATGTGCACTGGGATCTGATAAAACCCCACCAGTAGTGACTGGGAGTAGGTATATCAGCAGAACATATCTGCTTCATTCCAAAATGGAGAACGAGCTATAGGGAGATTCTGCAGAAAAAAAAAAATTAAAGGGACCACCCAGCTATCATATGCATTAAAACACATATGTGGCCTGGAGTGTCCATTTCCTGCGGAAAGTATCGCGCAGCCATATTTTTTATGTTTATCTCTGCTATCTCAAGTTGTAGCTCTTACTTACTGCTACAAAAATACTTAATTTCTCTCAAGAAGCATAGGAAATGCTGGCTGCTGCCTAAACGACAGTACAGGAAAAAATTAATATTTTGGTAAGATGAGATTTTCTCATTCCAATGCATCCAGAATGGCAGCCACGAAATGGTTGTGCATAGCAGAATAAAAGCGTGGGATAAACACCTGCCATTTGCAGAATCTTTTGTTCAAAAGCTGCTCCCAAAGTGGCAAGGGTGTCTCAACCTGTAGTGATGGACAAGCGTATGAATGAAATGTCAGATGACAGCTTGACAGATCTGATCAATAGCTGACATGCTTTGCCAAAGAAGTTGCTATAACTCTAGTGGAAAGTGCATGTAGTAACTCAGTGTCTTCTTGAAATTCTTGTAGGCCAACAAAATAACTTTTGTGAATTTGGAAGCCTTCTCGACTTTTCTCTTCCTCGCAAAAGCCTTCTCTACTTTTCTCTTCCCATTCAAATCCCATATAAGGAACAATACAAGGGAGTCCTGAAGACAACTCTGACAGAGTGAAAATAGTGTACTGCTGGTCATAGTATAGGGCTTGTGGTCTCCTCATTCTCTTGGTGTGTGTAATGGCTACTAAACAAGTTCCAGTGGACACATTTGTTGAGGAAAGTATCATCCAGAGTCTCAAACAGGGCATGACAAATATTTCAAAACTAAGTTGAGATTCCATGGTAAACACCATTCTGGGTCTGAGTTTACTGACCACTATCATGAAATGATGAATTAATGCGCAGTATATGCCAACCTTAGCATGTCCATTGATTTATTGTTTCATGATGGAGGACAGAGATCTTGGCGAAAAGGAAGCCAGGAAAAGCCCCAAAATTCAATGTCAGCAAGTCTTCTAGATAAGGGATGCCCTCTTGAGAGTGTTGCTGTCATGATGACAATGACTTTTATTAAACTTTTGAAGGCATAGACCAGCCTAAAAGGTAAGGCATAGAATTGACAATGTTCACTCCTACGGCTGTGTTTGCTGATAATTCCTGCAACCCAGTTATCATGAATAGATCTGAACCATAGGTTGTCAAATAGCTGCAGAGAAAGATCTTACTAAAGAACAAAAATATGTTTTTCTTGGGAAGGCGAAAAAGAAAACCTTTTGACATTTGGTCCAACAATGAATCAGGAAATTATAAAAAAAAGCTACCCTCTTCCAAAGAAAGTGACCATAAAGGATTTTTTTGAATTTTTGGGGTGTCTGCCCTCCATTTTTTAAAGAAAGAGCCCTCTTAGCAATCGAGGGACTTTTTCCCAAAAGCACATATGCACAGAGATTGAAAACAGGCTAACGTGCCACCAGCCATTAATACAAACATTTCTTGTCTGTTTATATAGTCATAACTTTTGAAAGTTGAAAATGTACCTGTGCAGCAGAAGTGTATTTCTCTAGGCGATCCTCTAATTTCGCACTCCGCAGAGAGATCCTTAGGCTGGAACTGGGGAGAATATAAATAGATTAGACTATAGCGGGATGTCATATTTTTTTCCCCACACATTTCCTAGGCGTGGGAGTGTGTTAATTACTTTTTCTAAGGACCCTAAAATCTAAGCATTGTAAATGTTTATGCCAAATCCATAAAATCTCTACATAGCACAGACTATGCTGATAAAACAGTAGTGTACCTAGGCCAGGGTGCCTGCTGTTGTGGGGGGGGGGTGCTATGGTAGCCTGACCTGGGAAGTTCCCAGGTATGACAAGAAGTGACTTCATAGTTTAGTGTAAAAAACTAACCTGCGTGTGAGACCTCTGCCACCTTCAACCTGATCCTCACTGTGGGTCATTGCCTGAAATCATACAGAAGGTCATCAAAACTCAGCTTTGGCTCCCATTCACTGGGACTTAATAGTCTGTCATGCTTACCCTGAAAGAGCTAGTCCGTGGACTGAATCGCCTAAACGAGGAAGCAGCAGGTGGGGTTGTGGGAAGATCATCCTGTAGAGAAAGTACAGTAAAGTCTCTGTAGAGCGAATAGTGATTAAAACTCAGCTAAGTATAAGTAAATAGTATAAGCAGTGTCATAGTAGCAGTTCTTGATGTCATTTGTTTTATTTTATAGGATGCTGTTCCATAGTTGTAGATGTCACAACCTGATGATAGCAGAATGTTTTGAACATAATGGGAGCCCTGTCCAACTACATAGCCCATGTATTCAATGTACAAAGACTATTAGACAAGTCATTCCAAGTTTTCTTTTTCTTTAAGGGATTAAATGTTTTCATTCTTTTTTTTTTACCAACAAATGCATCCTGCTCTACCCATATATTCTTTCCTAGTGGCTGGGTTCAGGAATGGATACAACCATGATATATTATTGACCCACACTAGCCTGCTCAAGGCTTTAGAAAAAAAAATGTTAAAATATACTATAAACGCCTATTTGCTTGGTTTTGGGATTACAAACAAATAAAATGTGATTTTATAATTAATGATATATTATTATATATATATATATATATATATGAAGTGTTGGAGATTTATAGATTATTGGTAAAACCTTGCCTTGCACGGGGCTACCATTTATATCAAGTACTTTGTCCCTCCCACTCCCACCATTCAAGGAATTATTTTATAGGTGGTGGTCAGCAATATGTTAAAATTAGATTAGTGTAGATAATTGACTGCAGTCTACAGGTACAGAATAGAAATAAGAGCGTTGATTTTTTTTGGTTTATGTGGTTAAGCCCTGCCACAATGGCTACGTGTATTACAATACTCTTGCCTATCCTTTCCCTGCAATTTTAAAATTAGCTAAGAGAGTTATGAATGAGAGCAGCCACCAAGTACAGACACTCCAATGTCACGCGTAATCTCATCACAGATAACTTGTGACAGGGAAAACAGAACAAGGGGTCCTGGTTGTCTTACCGTGTTGCAGTTTTGATTTGTGGAGGATGTAGCCTGCACTTCAGTCCTCTTTACCGTTCTTATAGCAGGCAGTGGTCCTTCCTCTGGCACTGGTGGGGGGCTTGATACATTCTGTATTCCATCACTCCCACTTGACCGACGTGGTATCCTTACAGAGCTATTAAACCATGTACCTGATATTAAGCATGGTAACGGTGCATTGACAGAGCTCAAAGAAGTAGCAGATGTCTAGTAAGCAGAGCTGTGCATGTTAGGGTAAGAAGGGAGTGCAGTGATCAGTTATAGTGAAGACAGATTAATGTCATCTTACCACAAGTCACAAATAACTCGGATTCAGTATATTTGGGGTCATAGAGGGCAATCTGTACATAAAAGTTGAGACAGAGGGGACCATGTTCAAGGTCAGTACGGAAGTATGAAAATATGGAAATACCCTGTAGACGGCCGTATAGATTACTTTGAAGAATCTGTGCAATGATGATCTAATACCTCACAAACACCTGGCTTCTGTATCTAGAGGAGTTCCCAGTGCTGGAGGAAGTGACAGAATTGTTCCCTGCCACAGTTTCTGTTGGAGGGGATGTGCCACTGGTAGTAACACTGGAGATTCTGGTTATACTGGGAACACTGGGAGTTCTGCCAGCATCCTGCCCGCAATCTTCTCTATTAATGTTTTGTTCCTACAGCAACAACGAAAAACAAAGTGTAATGTAAAGGCATGATAATAACATTATTTTTACATACATAAGAGCAAAGTGTTATTTTTAATAACCCCAACCCTTTCTGCAGTAATTACCTTGGCTTGGCTCACCATTTGGGTTTCCTCTTTCTGGATCCTAAATACTTGATTATCTTTTATTGTGTTCACAGTTGCTTGATTCTCTTCTTTTTGAACATTGGGCTTGTGTTTTTCTTCTCTGGGTGTCTGATTTTCTTCATCCTGACTCCTCTCCCTATCTTTCCTTAGGCTTATAGAGCCTTTGCTTCCTTCCTTTTTACTTCTGGCTGAAATGATTTCTTCTTTTTCACAAATGGGTTGCTTGGCATTGGGTACTGTAGGTTTGGACCTCGCATCCTCTTTTCTGATGTCATTGGAACTCTTGTTATTTGTTTGGCTGATGGTAGATTTGGTAATCCCTGCCTCTTCCTCTGGCTCCTGTCTTTTTTCTTTGTCTTTATGAGTCTGAGGTGGCTGTTGAGTCTCTCTTTCTGTATCTCTTATGGTATGGCCTTGTGACAAGGTGGTAGAAGATGAGCTGTAGATGAGATGAAAACATGCTATTACATCCTCAATTAATGACCAAGCTCACAAGTCAGAACCTATAAGTATAGGGCAAAACTTACTTGCTCTCTTCTGGCAATACTTCAATTACTCTATCGGCTGGGTTTGACAGAATTCTGTTTCGTCTTCTCTTTTCTCGTATTTGTTCCTCTTCATCATCTTCCGACCACTGTTTGGCCAACCTGAAGAAAATAGTGGGTATTATTATGTCCTCAAAAACTAACTTGACAGGGAAAAGCTCACAAAGTCATATACACATAATATTTGCTTAAATAGCTGTGGGGAGAAGGATTGTCTGGCGGGTCTACCCAGTTGGGGTACAGGTTGTTCCCGTCACATAACTTTTCTGTAATATAGTGATACCTTGAAAGATATCTGTATATGATTGTCCAGGGGGGCCCAATGCATTATTTGCACATAATTCTTTGTGCAACAGCAGCTGTAAGTGTCTCAGACCTGTGCCATACCTGTTTTACTGTGATACCGTGCCATTGGTGTTTCTTCTTTAAACCGTTAGAATCAATTAAACTGAATTGGTTGTCATGGTCATAGTGCATGCATAACTGTACATATAATTGGTTTAAACTAGACTTGTGCAATCGTATTCGTTGTTCAGCCCGAATACCAAACATACAAACATGGCAGCGGCAAAACGTAGACAAAGACACACAACACAACTTGGCTGGCAGAGACCACTGGTCTCCCTGTGCCAACAGTTAAAAGTCTGTACGAACGACCAATAAAGTCGCTTGTACGGACATTTAACTGCTGGAGCACCAGTATCTTAAAAGTCTGTACAAGCCACTCTATTGGTCGCCGGCAGGGGGCTCATCTGGCAGGTGCAGGCGACCAATAGGCTCACTTTCATGGCCCTTTAACGCACGCCACCAACTTGGCCGGCAGAGACCACTGGTCTCCTTGCTCCAACAGTAGTCCATACCGCATTAACCCCGTATTAACCCTTCGGAAAAAAATGAACACGAAGAATGTACCCGAATATTTGCCCAAACCAAAAAAACATAGGGTGGGCCTCTAACTTCGGTAGTGCGCACAGATATCAAAACCACCCTATAAAGCGTATGTTAATGAAAACAAGACACTCCAGCTTATTTTACTACAACCATTTTGACAATTTTTAGGAGACCGTATTATTACCAATCTCTTTCAAAGTTAGTGATAATTTGATTCGCCCCCCCCCTCCCAGTTTTTAATCATTCTTTGTAGCTGTGGTGTTTATTTGTTGCCAACAAAATGGATAACTGCGTAAAAACCTTGTTTTATGTCCAGTAACATCCCCTAAGTTAGTCAACAGAACCCCAATCAAATTACCCCAAGTATTGAAATCAGTGTATTTAGTTTTTAAACTAATAGGAATCACTATTCCTATTAAATTGATTTACTTCCAGAGAATTGTCACAAGACTAGAGATTCCCTTAGATTAGACCTCAGATCTCTCTTTTTTGGGACTAACCCCTGATGATATCACAATGTCCCATTAAAATATTTATTTGGATAATTTCATTTGTCCTGCTTGCTTTTCTGAATGAAGAGTATGCGTTTAGAGCAGGTATTCTATTACGAATATACTTGTCATTTGGTGCCAATGGGTTAAATAAGCTTTTCAAGTTTCCATGGCAACAATGTAACAGTGCCTGCTTTTGCGTAACATAACAGTAATCTGTTATGCATGATTAAAGAAGTAAGATCTTCGAATAATTACTTTTTGGTAACATTAGGGCACTTGACGAGTGATATAGCATTTTGGTGAGATATTACTACATCTTTAGAACTGTCCTATCTTTGTAATACTAGCAACCTGAGGGGAAATTACTATTCAGTGGCAAAATCTGCTCTGGATTCCATTATAGAATTGCACAAAGATACAAAAAAAATAGAGAACTTGTATTCTAGTTTTAATTCCACCCACAGAGTGACAAAAAATATCTTCCCTTTGAAATAAGCTCCAAACAGTTTTAAAAATGACCCAACCCTATGATCACAGAGATACACTCTGTCACCCACTCCTGTTAATAATGGGGATTTTTATTGCTTCTGCTAGGGAACAAAGAGCACAGTGTGACATTGGGAATATGTCCAGGTATAGCCACACCTTAAATAAGCTGTTTACAAAGCTTGATAGATGGAACAAAACACCAATGGTAATAGATACGTACGTCAGGTCCATAAATATTTGGACAAAGACACTATTTTCAGAATTTTGGCTCAAGGGCTGGCCCAAAATATTGTGCTGTCTGGGTCCAAGAATGAAATCTGGCCCCTCACACCAAAACCACATCCATAATGCTATATCATGATTAATAAAACTAAAATTATGCTTAACATTGCCCAAACACACAGACACTGACAATAACACAACTGGACACACACACTCAGACACTTACACACACAGTAACTTACGCAGGCACACACACTCTAACATACTCATATACATATACACACTAGCATACTCAGGCACACAAAGTCACACTTTAGGTTGCAGGCTGTTGTCACCTCTGCTTCCACCGGTCAATAGCAGACACAGAACGAGGATATGACTCCATGCCAACAATAACTGAAACACTGGGCGACTAGAGGCTTGTGCAAAAAAAAAAACACATTCATTTTTGGCACTTACACCTGCCCTTGTCCCGTTGGAAAGAAACAATGCCTTCATACGCAAACATACCCACTCACACACAAAGAGACCCACACTAACATACCCAGACACACAGTAACACACACGCACTAACATATGCAGATACAGTCACCACAATAGCATACCCAGACACACACTAACATACCCAAACACAGCCACACACCAACATACCAGACACACTAACATACACAGACACAATCACACACAACTCACCATAGAGAAGCCTCATTCTGCCTTAATGCAGCTCGCACACAGTGCAAACTGCCGCGCTACTACTAGGAAATCATGCAACATGTCCTTACGTGACCTCACCCAAAAGAATATACCTTGGGCCCATGTAGGGGCCGACTCTTTTCGGCTTTCTATGTCACTAACTGGATTTAAAATTCAGACTTTGAGCTTTAAGATTGCATAAACCATTAAGAATTACAGCAATTTATATAGTCCTTTTGCAGCATTTGGTTGAATCTGAGCTGATAGTATAGCCCTTTACAAATTCATTCTGCTGCTGCTGTCTGCAGTCATAACATCAACAAACACTACTGACCAAGTTCCGCTGGCAACCATGCATGCCATGCCATAAAACTGCTTCCACTATGTTTCACAGATTACGTTCAATTCTTTGAATCATGAGCTGTTCCTTCCCTTCTCCATACTTTTCTCCTCCCATCATTTTGGTATATGGTTTTATACCATTTTTATATGTTTTCTGGGAATGTCTAAATTGGCCTTCCAATTCTTGAGGATTACCAGATGGTTGTGCCTTATGATAAAGCCTCTGTGTTCACATCCATTAAGTATTCTCTTGATTGTAGACTTTGACAATGACACACTCACTTCCTGGAGAGTGTTCTTGACATGGCTAGATGTTGGAAGAGGTTTTTCTTCACCAAGCAAATTCTGTGATTATCCACTACAGTCTTCCGTGGTCGTCCAGGCCTTTTGGCATGGATGAGCTCATCTGAGCGTTCCTTCTTTTGTACCAAATTGTTGCTTTAGCCACTCCTAAAATCTTTACTTCCATTGACATCTCTTTGGACCTCATATTGAGAGTTCACAGCAACAGCTTTCAAATGAAAATTATACCTTTGGAATCAACCCAATAATGAGGGAATAGCCCATACCAGTAATAAAATAATGAGGGAATAGCCCACACCAGTCATAAAATAATGAGGGAACAGCCTGGCCTTAATTATCCAATCAATTTTGGTCTGTTGAAAAGGAAGGAACTACTTATTACAAGTGTTGTAGTTCCTAAATCATGTACCCAATATGGACATAAATACCCTCAAATGAAAGCTGGAAGTCAGCACTTTGATCTCACGTACGGAGCCAAAATTATTAAAATTGTGTCACTGCCCAAATAATGCCTGTACATGTAAAGTGCTTTAAAAATGACAACTACATATGTATACGCTCAGATTTCCAGGGTGGTGTCTTTTTGAGATTTAATAAGCTTCTTATCTGTTGCTGTCACCAAGTGTGAGTGACATGTTTCTGATTCATCCTCTCTGCAACCCTCGTAATTAACCCACAATTATTGCTGCTCCAGCTATACCTGTTTCAGAAGGTGCAGAAGTATCATGCTGGGGAGGCAGCTACTGGCGCTGTCTGCATTGTTTAGATCTAAGGATACTTAGTAAGTTTGTCACTGTAGTTCAAAACAAAGTTGAGAAATGACTATTCACAGTTACAGTATTGTAGGGGGTTTAAGAGTGTAGCCCACATTATTAGAGCCACTTGTATCTGGGATCTGAAAACCTTGCCATGTCTTTTTCAAGTTTCACAGGAATTAAATATTGGGTTAGCCCCCGCTGCTGCCCGGCACTTCCGCTGGGGCTTCTTTGACGGAGCACTGGTGGGACATGACCTTCCAGCCCTGGCTGCCCCGACTAGACACCAGAGAGTCTGGAGCATGGGGGGCAAGTCTGGGGATGCATTGGTAAGCCTGGGGTGCACAGCAGCATATAGGGGGTATAAGGAATATCTGGGGGCAGAGTGACATATAGTGGGCTATAAGGCATATCTGGGGGGCAGAGTGGCAAAAAAAATGCATTTTACTCAATCATAGGTTTTTTTTATATGAAAAAATAGTTTACATGAATTAATATTTATTTGTAAAACTTTTTTTCCTATAGGGTAGTCTTATATTCAGACTTTTTCTTTTTTCCTAAATTAATATTTAAAGTTTGGGGGTTGTCTTATAATCAGGGTCATCTTATAATCAAGCAAATACGGTATATTTGATGTTACCCCTTTGCTAGTTGAAAACACTAGCTGTTTTAGTCATTAACTTGGCACGGTGTACATCGCTTTTCACATATCTAACAATACCTCCCCATTAGTGCATTTTGTGCTTTATGATATATGGATTATGGATAATATACCTACAGGGATTGGTGACTCAAGTAAGTACATCTCTGAATAATGAAAAGTCATGGTTTCCATGAGGACCAGTATTAAATCCATTTTGTAAACACAATAAGCGAGTCGCTATATAGACTTTTCAAAATGGACTATTAAACAGTTAATATTTAGTCTTAGGGTCAGCTAATTTAGAATGCTCTCAGGTATGATTATACCCAATACAAGATATGATCTGTATTCATGATCGCAATACACAAGTACATGTTATGCTAAAGATTTTACATTAGTATAGGCTAAGATTAAACAGATGTAGCATATAATATATTGCCAAGAGAACTTCATAATGCAAAAACTTTGTTTTGACACTGAGAAATATATATATTTTGCTTTAATAATAATAATAAACAAATTATGGTGGGAGCTCTCCTTTAATTTTAGACAGTTATTACATAAGGAACACCCAAAAGTCACCAAATGACATCACAAATTCAGGGAATGAACCCAGTCTGAATATAATACCATCTGTCTTCAGCAACTAACGCAGCAGTATCCTAACTTTGTTATTGACTTGGAAGCCTTTTTAAAAAAAAAAATAGAGGATTTAGCGACTAATTAGCCTTTCTTTCACAAAATAAAGTATTTTGGAAATTATAAATAATTAGGTGCCAATCATTGTTTTTAACATGCAACACCAGCCGGCAAAAAGCATAGCTATTTGTCTACAGAGGATACAGGCATTTAATTTAAAATATGATTAATTAAATATTGGGTGGAAAGAATATCAGCAATTTCACAAAACACTGGATATCATGGGTCCCATAAACCAGTATTACAATACTCCATACCAATCTTATGATAACATGCTATAAATAGACCGTGGGTCTGTTATTAGAACATAACCTACATACCATTCCCATGAACACACAGCGCGTTATAAGGATGCTCCAAATATACTAGATATTTTGTTCCCTAAATGGCAAATTGTGCAGACATATTGTGTGTCGTAAACATGTTAAAAGCACTAGTGTTCTGGTTTAGTGGATACTAAATGACTCTTAAGGTTTTAAACCTATTACTTTGATTAGGGTATACCGTAAGTATTTTATATAATATATACATATATATATATATATATAGCACACACACATATATATATATATATATACACTATATAATATATATATATATTATATATATATAATATATATACATACATAGATGTATATACTGTTTTTGGAATTTTAATAACATATGGCCTGTAATCCTCCAAACTTTGTCCACCAACTTGGCAACATTTGATTTTTAAGGTAACCACGCTTCTAAAGAGGAGCGAGAAATTATGATGAGAGGTTTGCTTTCCTAATGCTTAGAACTGGGTGGTTGTCTAGGCCTTTCCACTCCACAGTTGGGCTAATTTTAAAGGAGGAGGAGGACCTAGAACTGCCCATACCCAAGCCAAAGGGTGGTGTGCGATATTATTTGTTAGCGGAGGCAGCTGCATTTAATGGAAATACAAACAGGGACATGCTGAGCTAATTAATAATATCACTGAGGAAACATTTGCTTTATGTTAAGAAATGGGAAATGTAACCATAATTCTCATGACAGACCTCTTGTATAGTATATGCATAGGGTTGCCACCTGCCCTGGATTTTCTAACAACACAATTTAAAGACTGTCCCACATTCTCCATTACTGTACTAAGAGAGGCCCTTGCAAGACTCAAAAAGCTTTCCTCGAAACACCCCAAACCCTCTGAAATCACCATCTGAAACCAGAGCCGTAGCTAGCTGCTTTTGCGCCTGAGGCAAGAACGGAAAATTGTGCCCCTCACCTCTTTTATTTTTTTTTTTACAGAGGTAATTTTATTTACACTGCCTTTACACAAACCTGCCCATAAACACACATATACACATACACTGCCCTCACACACCTGCCCATAAACACACAAATGCACATACACTGCCCTCACACACCTGCCCATAAACACACATATGCACATACACGCTGCCTTTACATATACCTGCCCATAACCACATGTACACATACACTGCCCTTACAAACAACATGCTGCCTTTATAAATGAAAGGTAATATTATTATATAGCACACACACACAGATATATATATATATATATATTAAACCCACCTTGTGTGTATCCTATGGAATCAACTATTTGAATTTTCCTTAGGACATGGATGATTATTCAGCCCAATTAAGTTATTTCCCATATTGTGAATTTGCTTACTGGGGTGAGCTGTGATTTCAGCTTGCTGAATTCATTGTGCAGCAAAAAAAGGCCATCCCGTGAACACTTTTGAAGGAATAGCTATGAAGGCACTGAAAGTATTGTATATAGTTCAATCACCAAGAAATCTCACTGATATCATCATTACATAGGGACATCCATAATTCAAGAGACGCTTTTGTAAAGCTCCAAAATGTTTTCAGGAACTCAGAGGCATACAGTGCCTCTGAAAAAGAATGATTCCTAGTGTGTTGTGGTTTGCTAGGAGCCGTCTGATCACTATTCGAGACTCTTGCAGGTTGATACTATGCTTCCTTAAAGACTACTTCATTATTGACAGTGTCAAGAAGGAAGACTAACCTCCACAACACCGCTCATATGATTCCGTCAACCCTAGGTGTCACTCCTGCCAGAATACAGGTACTGCATTCAACCATGCAAGTCAATGGAGCCCAGCTTTCTAATCGTGATTAGTAAAAATATTTAAAAAAAAAAAAAGAAAAGAAAAATATGGGGAAAAAGGTAAACAAAAAAAGTGGTAACATAATAATTATGCATCAGAGGAACCATCCAGTTGTAGCAAAATGTAAAAAAAAGTCCAAAAAGAATAAAATAAATCAAATAAAAAAATAAAGTTTACTATTATGAGCAAATGCTAAAATTAGCGCTATATCTTCCCAAAAAATCTTGACATCTGGAAAGAGTTAAAGTAAAAGCATTTCAAATACCCAAGGGGTGTCTAATTTAAAAAAAGTAATGGTTTGATGGCCATGCATGGGTTGTAACACTGTACTCGGGAGATGTTGCTGAACACAGATAGTGATGTAACCTGGAGCTATAAAGTTTTACCTGAAGTACAATTTGTATGAAAAAAATATATATAAAAATTATGGCTGGTGGTAGAATCTCATGCATGGGGTAAAAAAGGGTACAAAAAAACAGCCTGGTCCTTAAGGGGTTCATAATAAAAAAACATCATTGCCACAGCACTCCATGTGAAATTCATAACCCCCCTGTTAACTTCCCTCAGGGTACTATGTAAGGGATGTATGGCCCTCTGGAACATAAAAAATATAGGTATGTCAGTAATCAGGGAATGCTGCCAAACATAAATTGTTCATTAGTGGCACCTTCTGTGTAGAGGAAATTCTAAACAAAATAGAAAAACTTTTCTATTTATTTTATTATAGGTTTTTTACATACTAGTACTCACAAATATTATTTTTGCATGTTTCTATGGTTTCAAGCGAAAGTCCTATTTTTTCTGAAAAAAAGGAATCTTGATTAAACCAACATATTGTACAAATGGCAAAAAAATTATTGGTATGTAGGGTACTAAAGGGAAAGAGTTAAAAATTAAGGTCAATTTCAGACACTGTAATGCATGAATTATACTAAAAACAAGCGTAGCAAAAATCACATCAACATAAAGTAAGTTTGTTTGTTACATGCATACCTGGGAACTCTCCGGATTTGACCCAGAAATTGCCGGGTAAGCGCTGCTCCTCCGGTTCTCCGGGTCAAGATCCGAATCCTCCGGGTCTTGACACGCCCCACAACCCGCCCACTTTTTTCCTTAACATGGGGGTGTCCCGCTGACGCCGGAGTGCAGTCCGGGCTGCGTCCCGCAAGGGAAGGCTCCGGATAGCCGGAGCCGAGAAGTTCCCAGGTATGGTTACATAATGGGCCAAAATGCAGTTCCAGGGTGTTTAGCACATTGTTAATCAGAAAGTACTCAAGTAAGGCTGTTGAAAAAAAAATCATAGAATTATGTGGTCTTCAAAGCTTGACTAGTGGTCTCATGTGGTAAGAAAGGCATAATCATTGAAGGAGCCGAGTTGTATCACAACTGGATGTGAACAGGCAGAATCGAGTGAATTGTCAGAGCTGGCCTGAATCCGAGCTCAGCTCATTGAGTCAAGCAAATGGTGAGCCAGATATAACCACAGTATTAGGGCAGTAATAAATACTAAACAGGAGTAGGAGTATGAGTCAGCTACACAATGGCTTGCACTCTTTAACTCTCGTTGAACTGGACTGAGTCTAGCACTGTACCCAAGCCAACACCATCTTGTCATATGTGCAAGAAAAGAAAGATGTGTGCTTTCTGTGACACAGGTCTGTTTACTCATAAAGTAGACCATCACGAATGGTGGCACCAGAACATCTGTCCCATCCCTGAAGAATAGCGAGCGCAGTAATGAGCATTAGCAAGGTGCAGTTTTTAGGACATGGGACCACTTTGCTCAGATTTTTTCCTGTGCCCCACTAGCATTTTTATGTAACCGTTCAGGGGTCAAAGTGTTGAGTAATGTATTTTAAAGCAGTAGACTAAAGCAGTAGATCATTTTGGAACTGAAAGATTTCAAAATGTCTATGGCCCCAATAGGAAAATATTGGACACCACTGTTGTTGCACAACAATGTTATGACTTGTACTATAGTGTAATATAATTTATGAAATGTGTTTTCTCCAGTATGTGAACTTTGGCATTGCTTTATTTACTTCAAAGAAAGTTGTCACTGCTTAAACTGAAAATGGATCAAGGAAAATGTTTCGTAAAAACTGAGAGTCATACTCTTTAAAAGTTGAACATCTGGGAATATGTTATATATTCTGGTCAAACCTGTTTTACCTAACAAAAAAAACAATGGGAAATCCATCCCTTTCATAAAAACTTTATTAACCCACTCCTTGACAGGTAGGCTGAAAGAAGAGACATTTTAGTGGGTTAAGTAGTTTCAATATAATTGTGATGCTTACTTACATATATCTAGACTGCAAAGTACAATATGTTTTGGTTTTTCACCTAAATCAGGGATCTCCAAACTCGGCCCTCCAGCTGCTGCAGGACTACATCTCCCATAATGCTCCTTCAGCTAAGGGGCTGGCTGAGGAGTATGGGAGATGTAGTCCTGCAGCAGCTGGAGGGCCGAGTTTGGAGATCCCTGACCTAAATCTTATTAGTTTTAAATGTTCGGTTCCACTTCGGCAAAACATTAATTGCACTCCAGCATGCTAAGCAAATGGATCTGTCATTTAATTATTTGCCCTGAAGGTTTAATCAATAAAAACTATCATACACGTTTAATTAAGTTTCTATGGCATCAACCTATCGGTGCCTGCTTTTGTGTCACATGACAATTAAGTGTTCCCAGCAAAAAAAAATGAATGAGGCAATATCCACATATTTATGACAAAGATTTGGGCTTTCAGCGGTGCTAAGAATGACACTTTAAATTGTGTTAATTAAATACATAGTAAGACAGGGTCAACTCTCCTGTGCCATAGGCAGCATTGAAGTCGTCACATCTAAGTTCAGTGGTTTATTTAACTTCCTTAGGTTTTGCCAATGTCATATCATGGAGATTGCATAGATCTCCTGTCCTATGTGAAATAACTGTGCTGCACTAGACCTAGCAATAAATTAGTCTGCGACTAAATTAAACCCGAGAACCTCACAGCTTTTTGCTGTACCAAACATTGGTACCTTAACTCAGCTGTGCTCATATCCCAATGTCTGGGTCTGTTTACTGTAGAAGCTGTTTAACATTTCTCGTATCGGATCTCTGATAATGCTATTCATTATGAAGGGCAAGCCAATGAGTTCTCTGTACGAGAATCTGTACACTGAGAAGAAAGTTCAGTAAGTGACATCCAAGCATCATGAAGCAAGAAGGAAACCTTAAGTGGCAAGGAGAAAAGAGATGAAAGATGAGAGTTTGATATCAAAGATGCTTTGTATATTACGGTAAAATATGGTGCGCAATAGCTAGATATTCCACAGAAAAGGTAACAAATATACAATATGTAATACCTATATAATGAACAGAGTTAGGGATATTTCTGTGTAACGTACTGATGAGTTACAGTGAAGTACAACATTTGCAGATTCATATTTAAAAAAGCGCTGTGAATAAGAAGGGAACATAATGGGCAAAAGCTAGCTATACTTTATTCCAAAGGCATGATTGAAGATTAGTAAGTAAGAGGAGTGAATGATCTGTCACTCTTGTGACGACAGTGAGGGACGCAGTCAGAGACAAAGCAATCTATAACATTAAGAACCCTACTGAACAATGCTCGAGTGATAACTTATTAACAGTTAAGTATATGTGAACATTGGAGACAGTAAAAAAAAAACAAACAAGCAAACAGAGCAAAAGAGTGAGAAAATGAACTACAAGATGTAAGTTGTGTCTAGATACCTGGACAGGGCAGACCAGTTACTCCGGCTGATAGACATGTCCAGGTGGTGTAAGGTGCTGTGCCGGTCTCCACCTCCTCCTCTTCTTCTTGTGAGTGCAGACACACACCTGTCTTCCTGGTTCGCATGGACACCTTGACTGTAAGAAGTCACGTGACTGAAATGCCCCCACCCAAGGAGAGGGAGGGACATGCAGGAGACACTGCACCTTGTACAGCATGAATGCACTTAACTCCATTGCCATGATGTGTCCATTGCCTGCATTTATCAGAGTGCTATATAAAATGTGATAAGTGTCTATAAACCGATAATGAACACATTGTATGATGTCATCATGCGGTGAACTTAATGTACTTTGTAAACATTCTGAAAGCTTATACAAAAGCACTCACACAGAGAATAGCAGGAAAAATCATGCATAATAGCGGGTATATAGCGGGTATGCATCATCCTCACCACACCACATAATATTCATTAGTGAAGTATAACTCAATGGAAATATAACAAGTAATAATAACTTCTATGCCACTTAATGTGAGATTTCAGACTGTCTCCATTTGTATCTCTAATGTACCACATGGCTGATTCCTCTAAAAAATAATCAGAAGTGTATCCAATGTCTGTTAATATATATACGTGGGTTACAGAATTAATTAATATAAATAGCCCCCCAAGTGGTAGAAGTTGGTACAGTGTAGGAATTTATTATTAAACATGCATGGCATGGCGACCGTGAATCTAAGATGAAACTGAGTATTGATTAATTTATTGATTTCATATTTCTTTACAGCACGAAAGAAAAATAGGCAGACTACATGGTACAAATGGTGCTTATTTGTTGTAAATTTGTTCTATATTTTTGTGTAGGCTACATACAGACTCAAATGTCCACAGGGGTTTGCGGCTAGCTCATTTTTTGCCTGGGGGGCAAGTATAGCCAAGAGGCCCCAGGCCCCCTTCATGAAAAAGCCCCCTACCACGCACACTCTCTGGCCTACTCCTCAAGCTTCAGTCCTGCTTGCAGCACATGTGTACAGTCACATGTGTAAAAGGGGGTCACGTAACATGACATTAAGTGACCCCTTGATGGCCCCCAAGTGCACTGTCAGATCAGGCACTACACCTGCAAAAATTGGGGGAGGCAATACAATCTGAAAAAAAGGTGAATTTCTCTTGCCTTTATTTTTATTAAATTGCTTAACCCCTTCATGACAAAGCCTGTACGGGCAACCACTTGTCCTTAAGGGATTAAAAAAAAAAAACAAAAACATGCATTAAAGACAAAATACGGCCACATCAGACTTTATGGGTGAGAGGGGGTGTCTTGGTTGCCCAGAGGTGTCTCTAAATAAAATTATTTTATTGACTTGTTATTTTGATGGGGAGGGGGGCAATAGGGTTCCATTAGCTATAATTTGGGCAGTGGGATAGGTATACAAAGCCTAAGAGTGAGCCTAGGGATAGTGCTCCCGGGTTCCACTATTTATTTGGCCAATACTTCATCACCATACACTAACACACATGCACTCTTTCCTTCTTCTCCCTCCTTCCTTATCCTACTCCTATCTTGACGGCAACTTGAACATCTCTGTTAAATTAGTTTATATATATTCTTATTTAGTATTGTTGGGGATATCATAATATAATTATAGACAATATTTATCTGGCCTTATTCATAGTGTGACAGTGTGAACCCCAGGGAGATGATTAGCATGGCATCTGAGTA
>VKOC01028475.1:0-14151 GCA_009364415.1 Spea multiplicata
ATGCTCCAGATCTGATGAAGGACAGGGATTGAAAAAAGGAAGGTGGACCTTCTTGAAGGACATTGTTGAGCCTTAAGACAACATTTCGTGGATTGGACACTGGTGAAGTGGAGGTAGAACTTACACAACTGGGAAGGTTATCAAGAACAAGGTCATGGGACTACAAAAGGTATACAAGAATCTCCCAAAAGCCGAAAAGAGGTTGAGAGGGTAAAAGAGGCTGCAAAGTTTAGTTAACCTGTAGGGCCTTTACTCCAACATAAAATAGAAAAAAATCCAAATGGATTTATCTTATCTTGTCAGAGTTCCAGCGTATACAAAAAATCTGAGAAAATGCAGTCCATATGACCCAACCAGATAGGTCACAAACTTCGGTAAAAAGGGTTTTTCCACCGTTACCGAATTGACATAAGAAAGTAGAAGACATCTGACATGTGTGATGTATAAAGAATTGAGGTTTTTTTTTTTTCTTTGCCCAGATAGGAATGTGTAATTAAGGCACAGGCACATGGTTTATATTAACAGAGAAATGTTGATGAGGATTATAAAAAGAACACGGTTAAACAAATCTGCCGTTTCAAACATTTGCGTAAGAGAACCTTAAAAACAAAGAACGAAGCTCCGAAAATGAAAACATAAAAACCTGGTGGGGAGGAAATATCAGAAAGATGGAGATTGGCATTTCATCGTAAGTGCCAGGGATCTGGAGGGAAGCCAGTTCTTAATGAAGACCATTATTCCAAAGAGATATAATAGCCTCGTACTGTCAGGATTCCTACGACCGAGAGCCTGGGTGTTCCGACTGTACGGGAATATATTTAGTCTGTTAGATTGTTTGAGGAAAGAGATAGGAGGAATTTTATTCCGTACCCACAGTCTGACCCCACCCGGCATTCCCTGGCTATTTTCCAGTTTATTCTCTCTTTTTTTTCCCAAATTTCTTTTCAATTTTCTATCTACCCCATTGACACGTGTATGCTGGATTTATCTCAGAGACTCTAAGAAAAACACCCACAAACACATAAAAAAAAACATGGGAAAGATTACAATCAGATCATTATCTCGAAAACCCACAAGTCTGGTGGAAAAAGTACTTTCTTCCCAGGATTGCGTTTTATAGGGAGGGCTTTCACATGAATCATAACCGTTCAGTAAAGAAAAATATGTAGGAAAATGATTGCGAAACTTTTGGTATTCCCTGTATCACAGGCTGACCCTTATATTAATGAACAGGGCTTTGAAAGAGCCATACCTGGGAACTCTCCGGGTTTGTGCCTAAATTTGGCAGAATTAGGTTATAAATTTGGTTACACCTTGACTGTATCCACTCAGGGCTCCTCCCTTCCATATGGTCATCTAAAGAATTTACTCATGTTTGTTTTTCCTTAAAGATGGATGATTGCTATCTTGATCTTGGGTGCCAGCCGCCATACCTGGGTAGGCCACCTGGAGCACTTCCTCTTATGGGGAGTGGCTTTATTTGTGGGTGGAGCTAGCCACATGTGGAGGTCGGGTTACCTGCACGAAGAAGTGGCCGCTTCCTTGCCGTGTAACAGGGAGCTAGTTGGCAATAAGACTCCCTTTAGCACAGCGACTCTATAGGACCGTTAAAAGAGTGCGCTCATATCCGAGTGCTTAGCAGTAAGGACAGCCAAACGCTATTATACGTCCGTTGGCCAATAAAGTATTATCTTCACCAAATTTGCTTTCATACCTTGCTTCATAATACACATTTTTCACCAGGTATACATTTCTTGGAATTTATGGAATTTTCACTGAATTTTTGGAATTCCATTAAAATATTCCTTGTGCCCCAGAAGAGCTTAATAATGAATATAATTCTGATTGCTGTTAAAGGGGAGCGCCCACCAATTTATCATACTGCCTGTGAGAAACAGTAGAACGGCTCGGTTTTAATCACCCATGCAGACCCTCTGACTCTTAGCTCTCTGTTCTCAAGATCTGTGTGATTTTTCCTCCCCATTAAGGTATCTCTCTCCTATTGTTGCTGATTGTTGCTAAATGGTTCAGGCAGCCTTAGTAAGGAGGATGGCGGGAGCAAAAGGGAAAGGAAATTAAATAGATAATTCTAGTTGAGTTTAAAATTAAGCGTTCACATAAACCCATTTATGAATCCATCAAGTAGAGTGTTAATTAGAAAAATATGTAAGATTGATATTATTAACCCCGAAATAAATTTTAATATAAAAATTTAAATAAATTAAAAATGTATAAACTCCAATCTGAAAAAAATGCATTGTTTGGTTTTTTAACAAAAAATAAATAAATATAATTTATTTGATATAAAATATTATTTTATTTGGATTCTAAAATCTGGAATACATAGTTAATATTATATAATAATAGTTATTATTAATAAAAATATCTGTACAATCTGTTCAAGTCTATATAAATGAAAAACATGTTTTTTATATTAAATCATACATGTTCCACCTTAAACATGAATCCCGTGTCCTTTCAGGCTGGTCCAAAGCAGGTCCATTAACACCCGACATAGAATTAACCATATCAGTGCCAGGTTCATGTGCAATATGCCATTTAAAAAAAAAAAAGTTGGGAAAAACATCAAGTTCATAAAAACATAAATAGAATAGAACTATTTGGAAATAGTTCATTGAAATAGTTTGACATTTGTTGTATGGGATAATGAATCTGGCAGCTCTATTAAAAATGAAGAATGAATGGAAATATATATATATAATAAAAAAAAAAACAACATGCTCTTGGCTTAAAAATGTTTTTATTTAACTTTTTTTTCTTTTTATTCATTTTTTGTGCAACCAGCCAACTTAAAACATTTGCCAATAAACATAAGCTAAAAAAAATTACTGTGAATATTTCTTTTTAAAAGAAATAGCTGGAGCTCATTTTTCACACTTTTATAGCTGTTAAGTTATGCAAAATAATTCAAAATGCTTGATTCGGGCGATTGGTCAACGTGCGGCATCGATAGGAATGATAAATGCCCACCACTTTTAGAAGTGAAAAGCCGAACAAAGCCATAGACCAATTTTTTTGGATTCCCTGGTGTGCAGAAACTGCGAAACGGCCTTCCCTGATCCCGTTTGATCATCCGGCATATGGAATTCATTATGGTTAGCTGCTGTCTAAAGCTATCTAACATTAAGCCCCGTGGTTTTTCGCAAAGACCGGGTGTAGCATGTTGGGTAATTTCCACAATTTGCTTATGGCGCTGGCTTGTTTCCACGGTAGCCACGTCCATATTCCATGGATTAAAGGTTTTACATTGTCAGTTTTATACGCTGAAGAGCGTAGAGGACTTTTTCTCTATCTCTCAAGACTATCCCTAGACACACACACACACATATACACACATATATACACACACACTGGAATAAACTATACATATATAGTATAAACACAACAAAATATATACAACAACATATATGCTTTATATATTATTATTATTATGTGCAAAAGGACCAAAAACGGTTCAGACAAATTAGTTTTCCGATAACGAATTTCGTTGCCTGCCCTTTCGGTGCAGATAAAATCCAGAGGACTTAATTGATTTATTATTATATTTGTTGTCACTCACCCACATTCACTCTCTCATGCTCTCTTACACACTCTCACCCATGATCTCCAATACTCTCTCTCAATGTCTCCCTAAATTCTCCGTGTTCCTGTCTCCTTACCCCGCAGCTCTGCTACTTCTCGTGCCTTTTCTTCTGTTTTCTGCCTTCTTTCTTTGTCTGCTTCTCTCCAGGTCTTCTTTCTTTGTCCACTTCTTTGTGAACCATGACTCCCGTGCAGAGCTTCTCCCTCTCTCCCAGTGGCTCTGTACTATTGCAGACTAGTTTACTTGCATGTGTGGCTAGTCTCGCAGTTTTTACTGGATGTGTGAGCTGATTTCTTTTTTTGTTGTATATATATATATTTGTCTTGTCCATGTATCGTTTGTTGCAGTAGGCCGCTTGTCGTCAGATTGTCCTGGTTCCTCAACACCTAACGAGGACCTTGTTAATCCAGGTGACGTACCTGGCATTGTGTACAGGAACATCTGCACAGAGTGTGGACTAAATCCTCCTAAGTCCAAATGGGAGATTCCACGGAAGGTTGTGGAGAATAGCAGGGCTAAAGATCCTGTGGGACTTTGAGATCCAGACGGACAAGAAGATACTGGCCAATCAATCCGACATTGTGGTGGTAGGCAAGGACCAGAAAACAGCAGTGGTGATAGCCAAGTGACAGCAACATCAGGAAGAAGGAGTATGAGAAGCTGGAGAAGTACAAGGGCCAGAAAGAGGAACTGGAGAAGATGTAGAGATTGAAAGCCAAAGTGGTCCCTGTGGCATAGGAACACTCGGGCTGTGACTCCTAAGCTGGGAGAGTGGCTCCAACAAATTTCAATAACAACATCAGATGGCTCTGTCCAGATATCTATATGTTCTATTCTACGAGTGCACAGGAATCTTAAATAATATGGGTTTTTCCCACTGTATGATAACTATATTCCACCACTTTGATGTAGCCACACAATATGTTGGTATTAACCCCCAAATTAAAGGATTAACAAGCAAACACAGGATGGAAAAATGTATGGGAGCAATTGTGCAATATCCCGAAAAATAATCGAGAGAATTTGGTTATTTAACATTTTTCAGAATTTTGAAAACTAAACGTAAAGCTATTACAAAAAAATGTGTAAATAAGAGAGTCTTTCATTATCATATTTGAAATACTTTTGATATTCTGTAGTAGGGTTGACGGTTATGGAAAGCCAAAGAAACCAAGCCTGTGTTTAAGGTTTGCACAGCAGTTTATAACCCAAACTTTACTACAACATTCATATGGGCATCGTTTCCTCGGCGGAAAAATGTTCAGTGGTCAACTTGTTGATCCTGAAAATTCTTTCTCCTTCCAGTTAATTCAACCAACTTCTCCAAACATCTTCTAGAATTTATAAAGCGGCTCTGCCGAAGAATGTTCATAATTTTCTTAACTGTGTATTGTACCGGCCGAACGGCTGCTCAAGGCTAGAGATAAAAAGTAATGGCTGGAAATATAGTAATCGTTCCTTGTAGGCAGAAGAGGTTGGAGAGATTCGAGTCCAGAGCCAACTGAAACCCAACGTAGGCCCTGTCACTTAAAGCGCACAAGCCCATAGGTCAGGGGACTATGTGCATTCTGCAAATGAAAAGTAGGGTCATAGGCAGGGACCTATAGGCAGTTTCTCTTTGTGTATTTACTGAGGCCAGCACACTGTGGACCTCATCAACAGAGTCAAGACTTATAGTGTTGGCCAAGTCCATGCTGTACTTTCAATACCTTCAAGCTTTTGATCTCTGCTTGCCCATTCCTAAGGACTAAGGGGGCCCATAAATATGCCTCCCCAGGCCACACAAAACCTGAGGACAGTCCTTCCTCTGAGAGAGCTTCCTCTGGGTCACACACTGCAACACAGTAAGGGTCTCAGAATTTCTCATCGATTTTCAAATTGTCCAAATTGTCAGGATGGCAGGATAGAATCAATTACTTTAATCAGGATAGCTGATGTCTTAGTGTGTATAAATAAATAATAATAATTGGTACATAATCTGATGGTTCCATAGGTGACCAACACATACAAAGGAGCATGTATCTTCTGATGATGCCCTATATTTTGTAGAAAAACCATAGAAACATACTGTAGAATTTGATGGCAGACCATTCCCATTAGGCCCATTTATTTTTCGTTGGACCAAGTCCTGGGTATCGTCTTAGATTCAAGAGTCACATATCTATATTGTCTCAAAGATAAAGTATGTCTTCTTGCAGATGATGCAGAAATCTGCAACTGACATTCTAGGAGGAATAAGCCAAATGGCTATTGATTTAAGTAAATTAAAAGAATGTTTGAGAGTCTGGCACCTAGAGTTTAATGTTGATAAATGTAAAATAATGCACTTAGGCCCTAAAATAAAAAATATACGATTGGAGGTACTGTATTGTCAGCAATAAAAAGCAGCACCGGGTTATGTCCATGGAGATGTGAATGAAGATGAATGAGAGCATGAGAGAGTGAATGAGTGTGTGAGTGAAAATAAGTGAATGTGGTCCCGCGTATTTTGGATGAAAATTCAGAGCTTTTCGCTTTGTTTTGATCCGCTTCGTGGGAGGGGGTCTTAAGAATCCCGGAATTTACCAAAATTCAGTAATTTTGCAATTCGTACCAATCTGAATGAACAAGACTGTTAAATTCTATATTTCTATCCCATGTATGTTTACATTTACCTACTATGTTAGCTTCTTCTCTTCCATTTTCTTATCATATGGCCCTATGTGTTGAGAATGGATATATAGGGGACGCAACAAAAGGTCTATGAATCACTTTGCCCTTTTTCATATGTTTTATTCCTAATGTGAACATTTCGGGTAATTGGGTTAATCCTTCCCTGCTACTAAATTTATGCAGTTAATAGAAACGCAGATCAGGTAATCTTGGCTGGACATCTTGGACGCTGCTTTAGATCAACCTCTGTAATGTTCTGCGCAATGTTATTTTCTCAAGTTTCCTTAACTCCATTTTTTATGATATTCTTGAACACAAATGGCTTTTGTAATTTTCATTGTGTCTGTGATAAACTATACATTTATTATATGATTACTGTACTTTTCTCCCACATTTAGGCTTTATCCAAACTAAATAAAAATTCAATATCATAAAACATTACGATGACGGGGGAAAAAAAGAAATCCAGGCAGAAACATTCAAAAAGATTAATTTAATTGTAAAATATCTTTAAATAACATTGTGGATCACAATAAGTCATAGACGGCTTACCGTGAATTATGAATTGCAGTTATATTACTGTAGTTTTTTTTTTTATTACTGCCAAAATGAATTTCTAAATGATGAACTTTCGGTGACATTGCGGAAGCCAGAATTAATGAAACTAACGTATCGCCATATTTAATCCATATTCTGGCAACATATTTTGTGATAGTAAGAAATAAAGCTATTCTTCGAGAAATTCACAAATAAAAAGGGCAAGAGACCAGAAAAAGGAATAATTCCATAGAAGAAAATCCAAAGATATCTCAAGCCGGGAGTCCAAATAGAGATATCCCAAGACACCTGGGAACATCAAACAAGAACTGTTACCTTTTCAGATTTGAAAACTATTTATTATATAAAAAAAAACTTTTTGGGTTTTTAATAATAATTTTTGATAATTGTTTTCACGTGATTTCAAAAATAATGTATTTTTTTATTATTTTTTCCAGAATTACTAGTCAATTTCCTGAAGTTCTCTTCCCTCTCTCATCCTTAGAAAGGCTGTCTGAACCAACGAGCAACACTCAGCAGCAACAGGGGAGAGATAACTTTATGGGGGGAATAATCATACAGATCCTTAGAACAGAAAACTAAGATGGCTGCTCCAATGGAAGCCATTTTAGTTCCCAAGAAACACGAGCGATGATTTTCTATTGCCTTCAAGAATGGTAAGACGTTACTAATTAGTTAATGATAAGGATTCCAATATAATCGAAGGATGACGATTTGCGATGTTGTGAACACAGAAAGTGATGGCAGAACCATTAGGCCGTACAGTCTGTCCAACTGGATGGGCCGAATGGTGGAATGTTGGAAGAAGAATTTTTAGATAGTTGTAGAGGAACTAGAATCTAGAGGCGTTCAAGACCTCAGAGTCCCCTTCATCAGATATAGTTTAAGGTGGAGTTCAGCTCCCTGGAGTCTATCAGATAAACCACTGGTTTAACAAAAAGTTGCGTTTAGTGGGGAACCAAACTGTAAAACTTTTCAAAGTTGGTCCTAGGTGTGGTTCAGCGGGTAACCCGTAATGCCGTTTTCTAGAACCCTACAGTTTCATGCCTATATTTCTTACCTAGAATCATCTGAACTAATAACCCCAGATTCTTTTTCCTTTGTGTTTACCTGCTATAAAAAAAAATCATTTATCTTGATTTTGGGTACTTTTGGTCGTCATTATTTTTGCACTTGTTGGCATAAAATAACATTTTCCGCGGGTCTGACTATTCCTCGAGCTCCACGGAACCATTAGTCATTTTGCTCGCATTTTCTAAAAATGTGAAATCTGTTCCAGATCGGCATTGGCAAAAAAAAAAAAATAGGCAGATCTATGATCCTACCACCAGAAACAGAGTATTCCGACCACATCCGACCGCAAAATATACAACTGTGATGAAAGCGTTGTGTGAAAATGTATACAGAGATATAAAAGAAAAAGACAGAAAATGAACAATTGATTAGAAAATTCCATACATTATAAATATTTTTTAGCATGACGAGGCCAACACGGCCATTGACCTTCCAACCCAAAATTTACTCCCCCAAAAAAAAGAGAATATTGTAAAATATTATATACATTTCCATACATTAACAATGGATTTTATTGGCATTTTTTTAATTTATTACATTATTATATTATACATATTATGATTATATTATATGTTACCAACTTTTGAGACAGGAGATCATCGGTTAAGAATGGTTCCATGAGAAAGTCCGACGTCAATGTATTAACAGCTGTTAAAACAGATTTTTTTATGATACTTTGTTAAGCTAAACCAGACAGATCCCTTAGACAAAGCTAGTTTTCAAAAAGATATAATTTGAAGTAAGCCGTATATGATATAATTTCGTTTACAGCGAAGGTCTTTTACGGAGGAACATCCATTTGGCCTTGAATCTGTTTTGTTTGGTACGATATAGAGGGGGAACCTAACCAAATAGAATATTATTTTAATGAAGAACATTTTTTTATGATATGGTTTAAAAGTACATGTTATGTGAAACAGAGGTCATCGTCGTATCCTTGAATCTAATACTGTTGTCGGCTTCGAACGTCGAGATATTCGTTAAATTAGCAGATATACCAGATATAGAATTATTCCTCGCCAAGAGACGGGCGGGAGTTTTCTTCCTTCTGAAATCCATAATAAAGATGCACAACTTTTTAGAATTTTTTTAAATAAAAATGAGCTGATTTGAATATCGGAATTTATTTGAGGAACTATTTTATTTAATAAAAGTTTGGTAGCGTAGAACCTGGGATCTGATTGATAGGGATTCAATTCTCAAGGGGAAATTAAATTGGAAAACAAAGGGAATTAGTAGCCAAATATAGATGTTTAAGGAGAAGACCTTCGCTGTATAACCTGGTCCATTAAATTATAGGTTGGCCAAAATTTGAATTGCTGGAGTTAACGAAACTTTATTTTTTTAGAGGTTAAACCAAAGCACTTCAAAGTGTTACGGAAGAGTGAATATCGGTGAAGAGCATCCAGCAAGGCTATAAGAGAAGGAAAACAGTAGCTCTACTACTGGTGGGTGATTATTATAAGAGGAGGCGAGATACAAATTCATGAGAGCAAACTAGGCTTTGATGGGTCTTGACCAATGATCTTCAACAGAGGTCTGAAGAGGACAATTTGGTGAAATTGTTACTGAGAAGGCTCAGTTTTTGACGTTTTTTCCAACGGATGGTTTCCATCCACTGACGTCATTCCACATTAGATACAAAGGAGTGCCTCCGGACATCAAAAGTGGGCACACGACCTATCCATCAGATGTCGGCACAATTGTAGACTCAAGAACAAGATTTTTGTTCTCTTAAAAAGAGCTTCCTTGGGGTCAAAAGTGCTCCTCTCAGCTCGTTTTTTGGAGATTTGGGTGATTTGTTTGGGGACAACTGAAAACATGTTGGTGTCCCGGTGGAAAAAAAGGGGTCTTGGTAGGAGGTAGAACATCTTGTCTTAGAAGATCCGTCAAGAAGAACCATGACATTTATAAAAGAAAAAAAAGAAAGATTGTCTAGTCTGGTTTTCGGATGTGGTGATAACTGTCGGAGAAGGTGAAGTTAAGAGCAAGAATAGAATAATGTGCTTTTTTGACAATGCCTAAACTCTTTTCCTTACTATGTTGGCAAAAGCTCCTTTTTTGAGAATTTACTTTTGTTCCTGACCTATTATTTATGAAACCCGGCCCCATCATTTTAATAGCTTCTTTCGAAAGCCATGTCCTGTATCAGATTGTCTCCCCTTTGTGCCAGGATTTGCAATTTATATAAATAATCCTTTCCCTAAATGTCTTTTTAAATACCACAAATTACCGGCCCGATTCAGACGCCACAGACCACATCATCCACAGAACAGATGGAGAGCATCAGAGCCCAACGCCGTGATGTATACCCTGTCAGGCAGCGCTCCTGAGACAGTGTGCGAGAGAGTACACTCCAGCCATCATATACACTTTAATGCTTAAGACAGCTCAGGGGTCCTATATTTTTTCTGATACCCCCCCCCCCCCAGGATCCATTTGCCCCATCCCCTGCCCTGCTCCACTGTTCTTCGTGTCATGTGATATACTTACTTCCAGTCAGTTCCAGTGTTGGCTTGGCAGACGTTGCCTGGGTGGGTCTGAGACCCCCCCCCCCATGAAAATGCGTGGAAAGCACTCACAGTCATTTTAATGGAAGTGCTTTGCTGCCACTGATTGGCTGCCTCATGCAACCAACCAGTAGCAAGAACCGTCAGACCACAGAGGAAGCGGGGAGCTGCAGTACTGTAGCTGCAGCTTATCCCTAAAGTAGATAATTCTTTTTAACTTTTTCAATAATGCATATTAAAGTACTCAGAAAGTATTTTATTAAGTATTAGTCTTTGCAACAGCGCCCAGAGACATTAAACTGCCCTTTTAAGAGTTTTGACATTTTGGATGACGTTTGAATGACTTTTAATCTGTTTTTATTATTATCTAATGACCCCAATGATACCTACAGGGTTATATCGCTTTTTCTGGGCTCCTTAAAGGACCCGACATTACATTTTATACTAATAATTTAAATATTTTTGAATTGGAAGTTATGCTCAATAATTTTACTTCTTTGTTTGCTTTTAGAGTGCCATTTTTATTTTCTGAGAACGGAATGACAAAGCCCGTACATGTACGGGCTCAAAATGCATTGTTTTCAATGGGTTTAGGGACCGCACCATTGCCCTTAAGGGGTTAATATGGGACATTACGTTGTGATTCCTTGATGAGATTTAATCGGGACAGGCTTGTGTTAAAGTATACAGCATATAAATAAAATCTATCTAAAATCTTTAAACACTGCTTTTCGTGACGTCTACTGGCCGTTCAGAATGGACGCTTCCATTTACAGGATCTATTGAGCGTTATTAGGCAGAATCATTCAAATTCATAATCTAGCTAATAATTTTTTATTTTTTTTTATTATTTAGAAATTTTGATTTTTTTCCCCCTAATAGAAAAAAGAACACAAAGTTACGGGCACGTATTTCAGATATTTATCATTCTGGGCGTAGCGCTAAATTCACTGACGGGGTATTTTTTTTAATTGAATGTCTTTATTGGGGATTCCCTGGTTAACAGATGGAATACAGCTGTAAGTTTGCCTTTTTTCAGCCCTAACTGAATTTGATCACTTAATTTATTTCTGTTTGTCTTTAGGAATACATTTATTTTCAGGGGAAATTTCTGTTACTCGTAATCTCCCAATTAAATCCAAAATTCTAATTCTATTATGGAGTTGGAATGGGAAGATATTACGCCAGGCGAAACGACGGACTAGAAATACGACCCTGCATTAAAAGTCGTGATGATTTTAGTGTTAAAAAGTCCTCCAAGAATGAACTCATCATAATGAGTAATGCCTCAAGCTACCAGCGTGAGTTTCAGCTCGGAACGCGAGTATGTCAACGTCGCGTTGGCAGCAAAAAGTCTCAAAACTAGGCAGAGTCCAATGGGTCAAACGACACGTTCTACTAAGAAAGTCCCTCTACATCAACCAATTGTCCTACACACCCCTTCCAATGTAGATTCCAAGGTCTTGAAGTTCGAAAAAAGATACTGAACTACCCCCTAAGCCCATCAGACGTATCCATTGGAGTATCAGAGGTTGTGAAACTTTGTTACCCCTCCTAGAGAAGAGAATAAGAGGAATTCTGGAAATTGCACACATCGGAAATGTTACACCAGGGAAAAAAAGGGCCAAATGGACCCTCAGGGCATCTGAAAACCCTTCTGAAGAAACATAGAACCTGCCGGCTGATCGGCCCCATTTGGCCCCCGTCTAGTCTTCCCGTTTCTCCTGCTGTAAAGACTCAAACCTTAATCAGTCGTTGGTCTCGTCTTAGATTCAGGAGCCGTATGTCTATCCCATGCATGTTTAATACCCTGGCTGTATTACCCTCTACCACCTCTGCTGGGGGGGGGCTCTTCCATTTATCTACTAGTCCCAATTTTCGGTCACATTCCACCTGTCCAACTGACCAGCCCCACTGCACTGCTTTTATTGACTGTGGGGGTCATGGGCTGGTTGAGGGGGATCCTCTGGCCACCTCTGCCCGGCGAGTGTGTTTGGGACTGTCAAAGACAGAATTCTAATAGTCGTTACCATCAACAGACCCACATGCGTCTGAAAATTCCGGCTTCCCTTTAACTCTACGCGTGCCAAACAGGTGACAAAACATTGATTACGTCTTTGGCACACGACGGGCAGACTAAACAGAAAGCAATATTCGTGGATTTAATTGTTCTGTTCTTAAACAGAGGGAAAGTTGTCAGGAAAAAAGAGTGCAAAACATTAACGTTGTATCAACATTAACAAAAAAAAAAAGTACATTGCTGGAAGTATGAAATATCCGTCCTTTCTGTCAAATAATGCAGCCTCATTTCTGGAAGCCCGTAGCGCTCTGCCTGCCAATTCTGACGTCTGCGGATCGCTTTCGCCTTGTATCGGTTTTTTTTTTCCTTTCTCTCTCTCTCCGCTGTCTGGTTTCCCTCGACCTTCTTCTCACTTTCCATAAAATGTATCAGCCGAGCGAGGAGCGAACCTGCCCTGACTTCTGGGATTTAGTTCATGCGAGTTTAAACTTCTAAACCCCAATTTTTTTTTTTTATTTTTTTTTTTTTTTTTTTTTTTTATTTAATGACAACAAACCGGATTTTCTTGGAAACAGATAAACGGGGGGAGGGGGGAACCAAAAAGGCGGTAAAATGATTTAAGGGCCAATCATTTTTTTATAAAGGTTACAATGTGGAATGTAGCGTATTTGCTTCATTAAGCAGGGAGAATTTGAATTAATTTGGTGTAATTATGTCCCGGGCTTCAAGATTTTAAATCTAAACAAAAATCTAACGCTGGATATAGTGAAGTTTTATGAGTATCTGGAATGTTGCCAAATTTAGTTCTTATCTCTCGTCTTTACACTTGATATTAAACCTCCAGGGTTCCAGTAATCCTGAAGGGGGTAACACCTAAATTACGGAAGGGATATTTTCTGGAGGGACAGCTCGGCAGTGATAACTATTCTTTGAAGCTTTGTGTTGGACATTGTTTGGGTCTTCAGGCTGGGTTGGCGTAAGTCTCCCTGATGCGGAGGCGATCATTGTTATGGAAAGCTGTTACGATGCGCCAACGTTCAGGTCACAGTGGGTTGGAATCCCACTTCTCGGAAAAAAAAGAACATTTAACGTGCACAGAGTATTGCCGTATGGATAGCAAAATTCACTGTGTTCCACTTAGACTTGAGTGGAAGTCAGGATGGCCGAGCGGTCTAAGGCGCTGCGTTCAGGTCGCAGTCTCCCCTGGAGGCGTGGGTTCAAATCCCACTCCTGACATCATATTTTTCTAATGATGAAGTAAGAACATTTAAACTGCACAGAATATTGACAAATTCATAACGGAATCCGGTGTGTTCCACAACACCACAAGAGCAAGTCAGGATGACCGAGCGGTCTAAGGCGCTGCGTTCAGGTCGCAGTCTCCCCTGGAGGCGTGGGTTCAAATCCCACTTCTGACTTCATATTTTGTAATGATGAAGAAAGAACATTTAAACTGCACAGAATATTGACAAATTCATAACGGAATCCGGTGTGTTCCATAAAACCACAACAGCAAGTCAGGATGGCCGAGCGGTCTAAGGCGCTGCGTTCAGGTCGCAGTCTCCCCTGGAGGCGTGGGTTCAAATCCCACTTCTGACATCGTATTTTTCTAATGATGAAGAAAGAACATGTAAACTGCAAAGAATATTGACAAATTCATAACAGAATCCGGTGTGTTCCACACAACATCAAGAGCAAGTCAGGATGGCCGAGCGGTCAAGGGCGCTGCGTTC
>VKOC01028476.1:0-29825 GCA_009364415.1 Spea multiplicata
ATATATATATATACACACATATACATACATATATACACACACATATACACACACATATACACACACATACATATATACACATATATACATACATATACATAATGTTTTCCTACCTTTCTTTTTCCTCTTCTTCTTCTGTCCTGTCCTTCCGGTGCAGTAAAGAAGGTGGGCGTGGCTTCAGTGCTGTGTGCCGGGATCTGACATCAAATCCCAACGCACAGCATCAGTTGCCGCGCGCATAGCAAGGGAGCAGGATCGGAGGTCTGTATTAACAGACCTCCCGCTCCTTTGATTGATTTTAAGCCGGTTGGGGTGAGATTTTAGATCTCCCCAACCGAGCTTGCTCCTCCAGCGGCGGACATTAATGTCCGTCTCTGGAGGAGTGCCAGCATCTGGACGGATGGACTGCCCGCCCCCCCCCAGCTCCCCTTTAGGTACTGTGCGCACAATGTTAGATCGTGTGCGCTCCCTCGAAAAGTTATGTGCACGCGCACAAGCGCACAGCTTAGAGGGAAAACTGCTTCCCCGGCTGTCAGAGAGAATTCCCCGGTGAGGTCTGATTATAAGACGAGGGGTATTTTTCAGAGCATTTCCTCTGCAAAAAACCTTGTCTTATAATCGAGAAAATACGGTATTTGGAGGACATTAAAAGTGCTGATCTACCAACTCTTCTGAATTTTAAGGGACACTCCAGTGTCCCGTTACTGCCCTGCAAACGAAGATTGCATACTAAAGTACTTTGTACAGTTACTTTAATTGTAAACATATTCCCTCAAGATTGTTAAGTTGCGAGCAGGGCTCTCTCCACCTAATGTATCGGTTTGTCTTAGTCTGTCAATTCTCTTTTGTCATACCTCTTGAATATATATATTGTATTAAGCGCTACGTAAATTATTGGCGCTATATAAATAAAAGATAATAATAATAATTACATAAAAATCACTTTAGAAGAAGCTGCCACTCCAGAGATGCAGTGTACAGCCCCATTTGATATATATGTTTGGGCTGCTAAATCACTGCCAAGAAAGTACCCCCATTAAGATTAATGTGAGCATATTTTACATATGTGTTGTGGTGTCAGTGTGAATCTGACATGAGCTGTAATCAGAGCTCATTGTGTCTGGGGCAGAATTGGAGGTCCCGCTCCTTGCTGAAATTGTATCTTCCTGTTAAAGCAGAAGGGGGTCCAGGGTCATTGGTGCAGGGCGGGTGAATTCCTCATTCCTCACCTTGTGGTGTTTTATATAGTGCCATCAAATTCTGTAGAGCTGTACAATGGATAGTCAGGACATAACAAGTAGTATATAACATAACAATTTGACTTGCAATAGGTGAGGAGGGGCCCTGCTCATTTAGCTTACAAGATTCCATTGGAATCTCATTAAAAGGAGAGCATATGTCCTGCATGGCCACTCCTTACATGCACTTACCTTGTTAGAACCCTCTAGGTTCAGAGCTGCAGCATACTGCCCACTGTCTTTTTTTGGCAGCTTGAAGCTCGTTAGACCCCAAATAATCTCATGTGAGGCAGTGGTGAAGCTGGCTGGTGGTGGGCAGATCTCTGGCCAAGTTGTCGGGGTATGGGGAAAGAGCGCCAATGCATAGAGGAGATACTGATGGATTTGCACAAGAAAAACATCATGATTGACAACAAAGACTCTAGATCTACAGATGTTTACTGGAACAAAATTAAATAAAACAAAAATGTCTTCAATACTAGGCTACATTACCGTGCCCAGCACTATATCTAATGCTCAAAGAAAAATATTTTTTTTTTCCATGCGACTTCTCTTTGAAGTATACATTATCCAGGGAGAGCCATTATGCAAGGAGAGCCATTTTACACGAGAATCTCTCTTGTAAACTCCATATAATTTATAACATGAGAAAATGATTCAGTGTCTTCGGTGATTTAATGCAGATGGACTATGCAAGATGAAAGAATTTGTGGAATTTGAAGAGATGTTAATTGCAAAAGTACCTATCATTCAGATGTTTCCCCATATGTTCTTTACCTTTAAGCTCTTATGTACAAACCACTATTTGTTCAATTGTAACATTTCCTTGAAATGATTATTCTTGAGTATTTTGGCATTTTATTCTTTTCCTCACTCCAGTCAAATAGATTGTACTATTTCTTGAAATAGAAGCATGGCTCTTGATAGAGATATTTTCAGGACTCTGGGACATCCAGCTGTGGAGGTAATGTTCTCAGCAGCTGGGGGTCAGAGGCTGCCTATCACTAAATAGCTATAAGAATGACACAATATTGGCAATAATATATAACACGCCAATGAAAGCAAAGTCACCACTGTAGATAATGTAGATAAAGTCATAAAAATGTGACATGGTTGCGAAGGCTAAAAAATGTTTACATTCAGCTTTTGAAATTTTCTAGCAAATGTATAGGCGGAAGTTTGAATTGTAATTATATAAACATATGTGTGTGTGTATGGTGTATGTGTATATATACCGTGTTGTATAAAAAAACCACTACACATTCGAAACAAAACAAAAAAAATAATATAGTATTATTTTGTTTAAAAAGTAAAACTCAACAAACCAAAAATAATGGCATGGTATTAACAATTCTTAAAGGGGCAGTCTATTAAAGTATTAAAGTGTGAACATTCTTCCAAAACACCCAGAGTTTGCAGACATTCTACAAAGTCTTTTTTTTTTACAGTGTGATCTAAACTGTCTTACTACATTTCATATATTAAGGTAGTTAAAATGCTCTGATATTTTCTATTATTGCGTACATTAATGTAAGTGGTAAGCCTTTAAAAATAAGGTTGTACAAGGCCATCACTAATGACTGATTATTTAATGCTTTAGTAATAACAATCATGCATATCCCTGATATTAAAATAATAAAAACATGGATGTTCAAGGTCTTCCATGTCCAAACCTGCCCACTGTTCGATGGCCAAAAAATTATTTAATCATTTAATAAGGAACACTTATTATAACTATGACACAACAAAGCCACTGATAGTTTGTTCCTATGTGGAACAACACCTTTAAACAGTATCTATGCACGTCTATGATTGATTTAATTTTAATACAAGTAAATCCTTTGTTGGCAAGCAAGATATAATGCCATGGGTGGCCTCCAAACTTTAAGAACATTTAGGCTGTAATTATAAATTTTACATTCAAAATAGGCACTCAGTCCAAGGATGACCATAAACGTTCACAGTTATCTTAGCTGTGTTTAAATTTCTTGGTTTGCTTATTTTAGAAAATGTGTTCAGCGTTTGGGGTTATTTTTGAAGTTAAATATTAGTTTTGTCTTACCAATGATGACATTTGCCATTTTGGTATTCCTTCCTCACAAATTCAGAATTACTAAATTGGTGCTTTGGTCTGCCAACAGTATAAGCAACATTGGGTAACCAACTTGCCTTAATGTTTCCAAGCTGCTTTCATGCTTTTCTATTATCTCTTTTTGCCATTTTTATCTTCTCATGTTCTCATGTTGGATTCATGGAATTTGCTGCCCCATGCTCAGGTATTTTTGGATCTAAGAAGAAGAAAGAATTAAATAAAAGCTGCCAAAGTTTATTGCTTAACATACTAAAACACTATTTTGGGACAGTACCTATAACTATGGTGAATCTTCTCAGCAATTACTCTCTACTTATAACGCATTTGTCTCTACTGGTGCCTTATATGTTTCTTGACTCATATCATTTATTTTCTAAAGATTGCAGGCATTGGAGCAAAAGCTTTTGGGGCAAAGGTTGTTGAGAATTCCATGCTCAGTAAAGAGGAATTTATTGAGAAGGTTCGACAGAGCAACGAGGCCTGTAAAAATGGAGACTTTCAACTTGCCATTGAACTGTACAGTGAAGCCCTGCAGGTCGACCCTCAGAACTGTATTCTGTACAGTAACAGATCTGCAGCATTTCTGAAAACCCTCCAGTATGAAAAGGCATTAGACGATGCTGTCAAAGCCCGGTTGCTCAATCCAAAATGGCCGAAGGTAAGATCAATTTGATAATCTGTTTTTTTAATACTATGAATGTTATAGCTTGTTTAAAGCAAATGGAACAGTGAATTAAATTTACCAGGATAAAGCCCCGGCCCTAAAGGTATTGCAAAGGAAGCTTCCCTGAGCGCCACTAACACTAGAGCCTTACCCTCACAAGGAGCTCCTGGAGAGCTGGTTAACAGAACATGAGACCTGCTATTGGGACTGGCCTAATCCAACTGGGACAATTATGTTGGTGCAATACATTGGCTACACTGGTGAACACTCTTGCCTTTAGATGCATTCTCTATACAATATTATATCATATGCAAAGTATTTCAGTTTTCTGCTATATATTGTAAAAACTATTATATAGGTATAACATGCATGCTGGAAAACTTCACATACATGGCATGTCATTTTGCCTCTGTGCACGGTGCATGCTCCTCTCTTTGTAGTATGGAATATGTCAATATGATTATTGTAAGAAGCCATCTTTGGTTTTCAAAAGACTGCATTTTAAAAGTTTATTGTTGCATAAATAACAGATAGTCCCACGAAATGATATAAAGCTCTGTAACACTCTATATTTTTTGGAAGGGCAATACCATTTTCATTCTGTGTGTCGGTTTGACCTGACCTCAACTGCTGCATTGACTGGAAGGCAGGCTACAGGGGATTATTGGTGAAATATTTGGACCCCCGGGGGATAATGCCTGCAGGCTCTCCATTCCTTGGCAACAAGCTCCAAGTCAGAAAACATGGAAACTCTCCAGTTCCTTTGGTAATTCATAGAGCAGATTGCTCGCTATAATGCATGGCACCTTGGTGTCTATGTACTCACAGTGCTGTCAGGGAGACAAAGACAGAATTCAGAGCCAGAGAAAGGTCTGCACTGCTTGCCCTCAAGCAGTATTTGTTAGGGAGACATACAAAGTGGTGAGAAAGTGAGCAGTAGCAGTATATATATATATATATATATATATATATATATATATATATATATATAGCACCATAATCTCTCTATGAATGTACTGTCTACGACCCAGTCACTGCCCAGCTGGCATCTATATATTTGCAGAATATATTCATATTTTGGAGGTTATTTATCTAATAATTGACCAGCCAATGAAGGTTTTTTGCTCCATAGATTGCGTTTCAAACACAGTTTTGGTGCATAACCCTCTTTGTCTTTATGGATTGATATAAGGTGTCATTTTCTGTTTGTTATATATGTAGCCGTGGCACATTGTATTTCCATCCATGACGTCTGCTCAGGGTTTTCAGTGCAGGCATCCAGTGGAAATTTTTAACACAATACAAAATTGCCATGGAAAGCAAGCAGGGAGCCTGGGCTTGGCAGGGGAGCAGTTTATTGGGAAATAAGAAACTGTGAATTACTCAGATCTCTGCCAGGGGAGGTAGACTGCAATATGGTGGCAAATTTGTGCTCTTCTCTTGTGCAGATGATAAGTTCACGCAGAGGTGAATATATTTTATTACAAAAAGCTGCAATGAAGATTATCACTCGCTGTATTTGAACTATTGCTTACATTTATAAGATGAATCCAGACTTGAATGTCTTTTGTGTTGGAGCCATGCAGCAATTACCGGTACATGTCCCGTGAATGTAAATTTTAGTGTAAACATCACAGAATTTTTTCACTTCCCTGGTTTTTTTTTTATATTTTCCTAATTAATTTAAGCCATACACCTACTTACATTGCTTATGCATTATATTCAACATTTTATTTTTTTACAGTTTCTCCAAAGTGGGCATGTGCTGTATGCAATACAAAAAGCCTGTCTTCTTTACCCTGGTTGTTACATATATTGGTAACAGTATGCACATTATGTAAATGTCAAAGAAGCCCATTCAGTTAGAGATCATCTGTTGGCAGATTTTCCATAACACAAAAAATAATTTACGTGTTTCCCAAATCACTTTGCATTGCTGACTACGAGATCTTGTCTTGACATAATGTATAATCAAAATATGTTGTGCCACAGCAGTTTAGAAGGCCAACCAGCTTCCTCCTACTGAGTATGGATTGAGGGACAATCTAAACAAATCTGAGGAGAAGCTTACTATAACACCCTATTGCAGAGCACGTCATCTGCATTGACAAGTATGGCACACTTTCTATTGATTGAGGTGGAACCTATGTTTGACTCAGTAACCAAGTATGACACCTGTTATGTATGTGGAATATATGCCTGCTGTACAGCATCTCAAAGAATGACTTATTTGGTCTATGCACAATCATTTGTTGTTTGTCCCGCTGAGATTTGCAAACCAACAAGGATTATTTTCTACTCATATTAGTGCTGCTGGACTGTTAGACCCATATGTGGGAATATGGCGAACACCTTCCATTGTCGCAGACGCCCCAAACACAGCAGCAGGAACTGCTACCTGCTTACCAGCTGTCACTGCGACGTTAAGGGGGAACATTGGTATGGAAAGGATAACGAATAAAAACAGCCCATAGGCTCGATCGCCTTTCTCTCTTTCTCTAGGGCCCAGAGCAACTACACCTTAACTCCAAACGTGTTCACTGCACAATCCTAAAACTTTATTCGCTGCCATGTTTAATGTTCTAAAAATACCTAAAGTGGCTTTGGTAACACTCTGAATTGCTCTAGAAAGACCACATTTAGAAAAATGGAAACATGATAACACCGGTAGAACTGATTAATTTATATTTAATTGGAGCAAAAATGGAGTGCTTGATACAAAAATAATGGTTACAGAGAGATCACTACAAAACAGCTAAAAAAGTAAAATAATCTATGGAAATCTTCAATGCGAAGATGTGAAGTCCCGAGTCAGAATGATCCAGGAAATTCCCAGTTTTACTAAACACTTCATATCTATCTGATAGATATATAAAGCTGTTCTTACCTCTCAGGACCTGTTTAACCCCCTTCTGCAATGTTTCCTATCATTCTGGACGTCACACTGTCAGCACACAGAACATCTTCATGTTATGATTCTACTATGGAAAGCATATTTCTCAAGTCATAACTCCGGAGATGCAAGGTGCTGCGTCCCCTGTGTGACCCCAGTGCCTGGTACCCTGTAAGATTTTATGGCAACCAGGACCGAACATCTGGCATCTTTTGTACATGCCCTGCTTGGGTGCTCTTCATGGTCCACTGATTTTATGGTGGGGTCTGACCTGGATTCCATATAACATTTATGGCAGGATGTGGCCTAAGAAAAAGCTACATGTGCTTTTCTTCATGCAAGATGCCTTGTTAACCCTTAAACAGGCATTTTGCATGACACAAGGCGTACTTTTACACGTGGCACTAACGTGTATTCTCCCGCTAACTGGAAAGGCGGGGAGATGCCATGCCTCATACCAAGCATCAGACAAGAAAAAGATAGACATCTGGTAAAAAGTGTAAAAGTTACCAAGAATGCTTATTTATAAAGAGGTCATCTTCTTTATGTGACGAGGCTACAAACTTGCCCTGTACCAAAAATATATGTTTGTCGCTGACTTGGTTGGGGCTTTTCCAATTAAACACTGTATTGTTCCAGGAGACACTAAAAGGGGAATCAGATTAAATTTTGTTTTTCAAAATTATTGTTTTCTTTTTTTAAAACAGTTCTAGATTTGCATTATATAAAGTTTTCAGATAGATATATATTAGCTGTTTGTATATGCTCTACATGTCATCTTAGCCCAGTCTAGTAGACAAAGTCCCTGACTCCTTATCATATCACCTGTAGTAAACAATACAAAGGCTCATTCTTAATCAGTCAGCCTGATTAATCTACAGATGAACAGATGACATTGGCATAGCCATAAAGAATTGGGTCAGTGTAGTGTTCGAGGAGGAAATGTCGCCACGAATATCACATGATTTACAAACATGGCAGCCTCCAGGTACGCAGTTTTTAGGAACAAAACAAATTAGCACCAACAAATTACACAATTTAAATGGGACAGTAAAAAACACATAGCATATACAGTACATTAATACATGCAGACACATCAGGAGATGAAAATCGTAAGCGTAAGCTTGCCGTCTAGCCTTATGGTACTTTTATACAAAGGTTTAGACATGAATGGTGGGCTTTTGAGGGCCTGGCTTAAGAGCTTACAATCAATGCAAACCTACATTACTATAGCACAATAGCATTGCATTTTATGATCTATAGGGCATTCCCTTTAATTCTTTAAAGTTCATTGTTTTATTCCTTGTTTTATTTTGAAAGTCATTTGTGCTGCAACCTTTTAATGTCCTGCTGACATTCCTATAAAGCCTTTCTGACATTACGTCAATGGGAATATCCTGCTACAGTCACAATTAAAATCTATTAAACTTGGTAGAAGGATTTAGATTATTTTTCAAATAGCTGTTCACTAAATAATCCTTCTAGTGAGGCTTTCGGTCTCTCCCTAATTTGGGATCAAATGTGAAAAAGATCAGATAAAATGTCTGTTATATCACATATGTCTGGTAACATACATAAATAGAACCACAGCTGTCTTGCCAGACTAGGAGAAGGGCGATATAAGCCTAATCTATTGAAGTTTTGGATTCTGCAAAAAAAAAAAAAAAAGATTTAAGTAAGAGAGGAAAAGAGGATTGTGATTGATTTCTCCTAATAACTATTGATTTACCATTGTTAAAAAAATAATCTAATCTAAAAAGATTGTGAGAATACTAGCCATGAATCCTCTTCCTTATACAGTTTTATTTTTACAGGAAATACCAAGATCTATAGTTTCCTAGTATTAGTGGTCAAAAGACCGCTGCTTCAGTTTTTTGCCTGATTAAACATTTTAGGAGTTTCTTTTCCTGCTGCGGTATTCAAGTCTGGAAAATATTGGAAGCCAGCATTCTGAAAGTGGTTCCACTTTTCATTTCCCCACACATTGGGTTCACTTTTTGTTCTGTTGACTATTATAAACAAAAATGTATTAAGTTCAGAATGTGCAATTTCCAGTAGTTCAGTAGTGTGTGCAATGCATACAGGGAGGTTGGCTGTCTAACGTACTAGGCGATAAGGGCATTTCACTAGAAGCAAATTCATCCCATATGCCAGGCGATTCCATTGTGTTGAACTTTGTATTCAAGCCGCCATCTAATGGTGTGAAATAATAATTACAGAAGCAAAAAAATAAACAAACCAAAACAAATCAGAGGTCAGCTGTAGCCATTAGTGTCTGTTGCTCTGTTTCTAATACATTTTCGGTGAGCGTAGCGGGAACCAGGTCAACTAAGACACGCCTGGCCATTCTGGGTAGTGTAAGCTGGCTACAAGTGGGTTGCCTTTTTGGTTCTTGGGGTAAAGGATTCTCCTCCAAGGAAAGTCTCCCAAAGAACTATACCACCAGTGACAACATGACACACCAATCCTGCAAAGTAACATACATACCGTACTTGATTGGGGAAAAACATTAAGTTTTTTAATGACAACAGAACAATGGTAAATCTGGTTTAACAGACAGAGCACAAATCAAATTGCCTGCTGTTGTCAAAGATCAATGGAACATTGAATGTCAGGGGGCAAGGGTTAGATGGACCAAAGAACGTGCACCTGGTGAGACACAGGGTCTAACTGAGAAGGTAGGGGGTGGAAGGGGCGACCAACCTGAATAGGTGTACCAAGTAGCTTAGACTAAAAATGTGTAGTAATAGAACCAATTTCAACTCACCGGGCCAGTTCTAACCGGAAATCTGCTTGTGACCTCTTCTACCTGATACTGACCATCTTATTAGGGCTCTACATTTTTTGACCCCCATTAAAAGACAAGAACTGTTTACTACATTCTACTCATTTATCCCATGTACTGTGTGTGTGAATGCTCATATCGTATACTCCCTTCTCTTTTTAATGTAAATTATGTTTTACAAATTCATAAAATTCTATCCTTATTTAGTTCCTCAGTACTTCTTCAGTGTATTGAGATTGTAACCACATATGATTATTAAATGCACACAAAAACTATTTTAAGAAATCATTTTTTTCCGTGTTTGCCATTATCTGGTGAAGTTTTCACAAACACAGTAAAATTCTTAAAGTATTTAATGTGTGCCATAACAGGCTGTTAACCTTCATAAGGGAAATAGACATTTTAAATGTATGCAGATTTAGAATAAAATGCCTGACACTGGCTCCCTCTTGTGTTTAATGATATGTTTGCACATTCACATTAAATGGCCAGTCATATGCTGAATATTTTAAGAAATCATTAAAGTAGTTTTTAGGATATTCTCCTGTATGTGGAAATATTTCAGATTTTTTATGTTCCGCTAATGTGCTGACTGAATATAGACCGTTTTTCATGTGTATTCATACTAAGCATCCACATCAGGGAAAATGAGGTGGTTGGTTTGGTTTCATATTTTTCTTCTCTACCTTGGCTATGACATGTGCTCCATACTTCTTGTTTCAGACATAGAAGCTGCTATGAATCAGGTTATACCCTGTGTCAGGGCAGTCCAACTACCCCAAACCAAATGTACTTGGCCTTTGATTTCTTTCCTCAACTAAGCATTATAGATTTCCCCTACTTGTTCCATTATTCCTTTATATGCACTATAATATATATATATATATATATATATATATATATATATATACATTTATATATACTTTTATGAAATATCACTTAAAAAGAGTAACATTATCAATTATGAAAGGCACTGACTCTGGAGTGGGTTACTTACCATTACTGCCAATCACTCAGGAGATAGGGTGCTGTAATGTACATCGGCAGGTCGGAGTGTAAGAGTGTAACGTGAGTGTAGGTGTAAGAGTCAGAGCCTCTTTTCTTCACCAGCCTGGCCCTGATGGCATGGTTATCTCAAAAGCAGCAGTATGATGGCTCCCTTTCTCCATGTACCGCTCTCATATGACCTCTTTGCTCATTACAAATGCAACTTTTACATTAGATGCTTTAGGTTATTTCTAAGGCATTTGAGAAGCTTTAGAAAACAGCAATTGTGTTTATTTATTCATTTTATGGTATCACTGTCATAGAATCCAATCTGAATTTAATAAAACATCCTGTCTATGTGAGAGCACCAAATATTTTGGGCACATAGCAGCACCTCCCTTGTTTAATTAGACAGGTCTTTCTATGAACTGAAACACACACTGTAAACTCAATTTATTCTCCCTGCGTGCTGGAATTTGCTTTTCTCCTTATTGATTTTGGGACAGGAAGGATCAGCGCGCACCAGTATTTAAACTTATTGTTTTTTATATAGTTTTTTTCATCATAGCTTTATTATACTGTCTATACCAATATATCAGTTTAGTTTCCATAGCAACTGCAGGCCTTTATCTGCCATTCGGAGCATAGGATGATTGTATGGCCTGTAGGCATCTCAAGTACAAGCATTTTTACACTTTTCATCTCATCGTAACGTAGCTTTTTGATCCAGCAAAGCTGTAAAGCCAGACAGGGTATAAGGTTAATAAAAGTGTGTTTTTGTATTGGGCGGAATAATTAATATTTCAGATACGGCTGCAAAAGTCTCCATGTAGTTATATGGAATTTTGTGAAATAAATAATATTCACTATTAAAACATGTCTCTCTACCAATCGCATTCAAAATAATTTGAAATAATCACTGAGAAGAGTTTCCCAAGGTTGCTGAGAGTGATGGAAGCTGTATTCTGGTCACAGCTGATGGGATGCAGATGACTTCTAAGTAGACAAAACTGGACCCGTACCACAGTTATCTCACCCATCAACCGTTTACATTAACCTTCTTTCTGGGTCACTTGCCCTTACACACACACCCTGTGTACCTTGGAATTTACACATAATATACTTTATTTTTACCATTTCCAAAGAGGGACAATGTTGCCTTAGGACAGGACTTTACCAGGACTTTGTGACCTATTGATAGCAACATATATAATTGGGTAAGACATGTAGGGGAAGAATAATGGATTTAATTTCACCAGATCTATATTTGTGCTGTGTATATATTGATTATTGTGCTGTAGAACAGTGATATACTCACACCCACCAAACATGTTGGGCTCCTGTGAACAAAAAAGGACCTCAGAGGAGAAAATGTCAGAGGGACTTGGATCCAAAGAAGGTCTGTCCTACCCAAAGTGGTTCAAATGGTGTCTTCTTCTAAATATCTTGCTTTCATAAATATCAATTGGATGTTGATTCACTAAAAAAGGCTCCTTGGCTCAATAAAGCCCTGTAGCCACACTCCTTGCTAAATAGCTTTTGAGGTGTAATTGGGTGTGTGTGTGTATTTTCTTATAGCCAGGGAGGATTTGTCAGAGACTGACCTTAAGCATACAAAAGTATGTCGTCTATTGCGAGTCTACCAGCCAAAGTATTGCGAGTCTACCAGCCAATAAAAAAGAAAGGTGTTGGTTTATGGTAGGACATCAACATTAGCACATGTCTAAGTTTATTGATTCCCTCTTACCAACAAGGTTTAACTTTAGGTCATATCAATATGTGGACAATTAGAACGGTTCTAAATGGATACTTAAGTAACTTTTAATCAGAATTAGTTGTTTGCACCAGAATGTGTGTGTGTGGTATATTTAATTCCTTGGTGGTATATTTTTATACTACTTTAATAGGACACATGACCATTCGTAATTCGCAATAAATCTGGTGACGAGTAGAGAAAAATTCCGGTAATAATGGTCACGCAATTAGGATTATCATGAGGCTCCAGGTGGGTTTTACTAATTAGACTGTTCAGTTAGACTGTGAAGTGCTCAAATAGGCTAATGCTGGATCAGCGGTAATCTTGTTACATTGTGAAAGATCTTGGCCATTGATGTCTAAACCGAATGGTATCCTGTAATTAATCAAGAATTTGTTACAAAGAGAAGGATACAAAGACTAGCAGTCATACAGGCAGACAGGATAAATAGGTAAAAAGGTTCAAATGATGACATGCATAAACATCATACATAACCATATACATAACTATCATACATAACTATATCAAGATACTCATAATGATAGCATGTCATATAAATACTTTCCAATATGTTCTTTGAAGATGATAAAGGTTATATAGATGTTACTAAGGTTTTTCTTAGTCATGGACAACTGAAGCACAGAAACAGAATTTGTCATCAGGTAAGAACCATTCGGCCCACCTAGTCTGCCTAATGTAAACGTTCAGACCTTAACCAGTCCTTGGTCTCGTCTTAGATTCAGGATAGCCACATTTTTACTACTTCCCATCAATCACACGGGATTGCATGTACTGGAATATTTCAGTTGATAAATTTGAGTTGAGTTCAATTATTGTTTTAAGAGGTGTGACTAGAGACGGGCCTTTTTATGCAACTTGGAGATCTTCAAGGGACATTTCTCAATAATATTGTCTCTCTCTGTCTTCTTGTAAGTCTGCCTTGGGCCCTTTTGATCGTTCTATTGAAAGGGACAGAAATCGCATCGATATCAGAAAAGGGATAAAAGTTTCCAGTGACATGAGTTTGAAGCTGTGTGCCAGAATTCCAAATGACATGTTTTTTTAACACCAGGGCAGGAATTGTTAAAACACAGCCCAAAGATAGAACCCATTGTATTTCTAAACTACAATGTATCCATTCAATAACACATCACAGATGGTGTATTTGAAGAGAATACACATTGCACAATCTTTTTTTCAATTGAGACCATGTTTTAAAATAGGAAAACATACTTTCCCTTTAAATGGATGCAAGCCAGTAAATATAAGAAAAAAAAAGCTAATTCTCCGTGTATTTGTCAAACAGCCATACTCCACATCTGTGATTTGAAGAATTTGCCAGTGATTAAAATACTAATATGCTTTTTTTAACCATTTTTTGATGTAGTTCAATGTGTCATACCCCTTCCTTTATTATCACAAGGAAGGAAGAATGAGTCTGATTATCTGTCCTTCTGTTTAAACGGCTCAATAAATGAAAATTAATGTATTTGTCCCATGCTGGAGGGGCAATGACGGGGTTTAAGCTAAGTGGCTCTTTTAATGACTACCTTGGCCCCCAGCTGGAGTAATTAGTAAGATATTTTGTTTTGTTTTTTTTTTCTGTTTAGCTTATCCCCTCACTTTTTTCTTGGAATAAAATGTTGGGTTTTTTAAATTATTTTTTTTGCCTGTGTATTTTTCAAATTATAGTATTTCATTAGCCTATCATTTCAAATCAGTTACATAATTTAACATATTTTATCCTTTTGTATACAATATATAGATTGTTATAGATGTAATCAGCATTCACATAATGGGGCTTAGATGCGGCAAGCACATAAGGGATGCAGTGCCTAGATTTATACTTTTGGCATAATATGTATAATGTAATTATGCAATACCACCATGTCAGATATGGCAGTTAATTTTTTGGGTTTATTGGGTGTAAAAAATATGATGAATTACATAGCATATGCCACTTTTTACTGTATGGTTGTGTTACTTTTTGTTCACAGATTTGGTGTGGTTGATGCATTACAGAACACTAGTGCAATTATTATTATTATTATTATTATCTTTTATGTATATAGTGCCAACAGTTTACGCAGCGCTTAATACAATACATATATTCAAGGTGTATGACAACACAAAAATTGACAGACTAAGACAAACATTATACATTTAGAGCCCTGCTCGCGAGCTTACATCAGCCCACACTTGAAAAACCAGTAGGGGGACTGGTCACCAAGGCTAAGTATGGGGCTTATTTGCTGGACAGTCTTTATGAAGAGATTTACCAGTGGCAGGCAGGAAAAGCGTCTTTGTTGTCGAAGCAGGAGAACATTTGCAAGAACAAAACCAAATGAGATAAACACTGCATAGTGTTTTGTGCTTATACAGGGCAGCTTAAGGCTTGATCTGTGTCCTCTCCAGCAGGCCGGCCTGGTGTGTTCCTCTTTCCAGTAGTTGATAGCTCACTCCAGGCATGGTGCTTCTACCTCAAGGCAATATAAGAGACTGCCTAAGATGTATGATCTTGAAAGATGCTACCGAAAGGGCCAGTTCTACGTACAATAAAATAACAGGTTCCAGGCATCTCTTTTATTCAGGAGAAGAATACAAACGTTACAAGCAATCTAGCAACATACGGTATTTATTTTGCCTTGGTAACAATGTTACTGTCCTGCAGATACACATGTCTCTGATTCCATAGCTTTAAGGATGCATTGAAATAATTGCTGCTCAGGAGTAAAGCCCCTACAGTATGTAACTGCCACACATATACTCTAACACGCACACATTAACGCACACATTTACCTTGGACTCCAGCAATGGCCCCTGCCCCTGCCCCCAGGTCCCATCCCAGGAGAGAAGGGAAAGCTGCTGTGACCAACTGGCAGCTTCCCTATGAATGAATAAAGTACGATCCCATCGCTGCCTTTTAGGTGTTTTAATATGGCTGCTTGATACAATGGAAACGTAAGCTGGAAAAAAGCATGTAAATATTTTATTATTCCACGTAGCAACCATGCAGAGCGGGAATTAGAATATTAACATTTTATTATGTGTTCTGCTTATCCTCAGAACTGTATTAGGTGGTGATGGTCTAGACACACCTGTGCACATTATACAGAGCGCAATAAAACAGCTGTGTCCATTGAAACATTATGTCGGGGTAATTACTAGAGACGACACTGGTAGAAATTAAAATACAATTAGGAATTGCTGCTGTGTGATCTCAACAGCACAAAATCAATTTATGGAACAGCATCACAAATGCATTGGGGTTTGGTATTAAAAGGGGTTCTGTTGCAGAGGGGCCTTATCGCCATAGCAACAATAATTCCTGCTGATAGGACCGTTCCATTATTTGCTGATATGGTAAGCTTTTTTAAAGCTTTGCAGCAAAAACAGGGTTTTTAAACATGATATAATATTTTCACAGCCAATTATCTAAATATGTGCAAACGTACTAATAGTTTCTGATAATATCATATTAATATAGTAAAATTAGGGCCTCTTTATATCATTCCCAGCTCCAGGTATATAATAAAGGATCCCTGGATTGAATGTGCTTTAGAGATATTTATTTATTTTGGCAAGTATGAATTAACACTTCTTAGGGCGAATATACCCCCATTTTTTCTCTGTTCATATCTATCCAGGATTCATGTAGTTTTAAATTCACAAAAAAACATTTATAATCTATTCATCAAACTAATCTGGAACACCAAGAAGCTAACCATGCAGATCGCAAAGGCTGCCAATACTAAATCTGACCATCATCCAATCAACTGTGCGGAAAAGAACGTCTAGTTTATGACAAATATGGAAAATATGGCTAGCTACCTGACTGACTCCAGAAAAAATATGTATGTAATACAATACCACTCCCTCTAAAATGATTAATCTACTGTACATCACTCTCTCTTAATTCCACAACCCTGTGGTGGTGACACAAAGAGCAGCAGTGTAATAAATAATGGCAAGCGACAACCCCCTACACTGAGTTTTCTTGGATCTAATTTGTATAGCAACCTCTTGCAACCCATCTGCTTTCAGTTCCTACTCACATCACAATTATCCAGATTTAAGTAATGCAAAGCAAGTGTACGTCAACAAGTCACGTGAGTGTGTATCATTACGGGATTGTTAGTTATTCATCGTTTAACCACAATCAGAGATCCGATCAAAGATGAGAAAGAGAGCGTTCGATAAAGGTTTTTAATAACTACCTTTGGCAAGTCACTTTGAGAATGGACAGGTGGCAGCATGGACAGCTTTCATTTCTGAAAAGGTCCTATCAACCATCAATAGGAAGCATCACCTTCACAGAACTTCACAGACACAAAATAAAGAATTTAGAGGCACGCTCAATGTACAAGAAAATGTTAATGTGTTTTGTGAAACAATTCTTGTGGCCAATTGGCCTGGCAATGCCAAGGCTGTCCTGGCACTTTAAGTCCAGATGTGAAAACAACTAGGACAAAATATGATTTGGGTGTGCATTAGTTAATGTAGGATACTGCTTTACAGAAGATGGTGCACTCCTTCTCTAGTGTACATTTCACATGTGCTTTTGTTACAAACAAAACAAAATTACAGTGTAAAAGCAAAAAAAATACATTTAGGTCCAGAAGTATTTGGACAGTTATAGTTAAGTAATGAATATGGGCTTAAAGTGCAGTGTCTAAAAAAATAAAAATAAATAAAGTGCAGTGTCTCAGTTTTAAACCCCTTGAATTAAAGCTGAAACTCTGCACTTCAACTGCATCTCAGTTGTTTCATTTGAAATCCATTACAGAGCCAAAACTATGAAACTTGTGTCGGTGTCTTTATCCCCAAACAGCTTGTCTATGCCCCAAACAGCCTGCCTGTGCCACCTCTGTGTGCTGAGCTGAGCCTTATGAATATGCATAAGGGTCAGACAAGGGGAAGTGACATCATCCCTCAGTAAGGGTCAGAACTGCAGACACTGAGAGTAGAGTGCAAAGCAAGCACATAAGGTGTCTTGATACAGAACTGGAATAAATAAAAGTTGACTTAACAGAACCTTTGTGGATCATTCTTCATACCAAAAAGGGTGAACAACACACTCTGCCCCTGAAACAGCCTGCCTGACCACCTCTGCCCCTAAACAGCTTCCTTGTGCCACCTCTGCACCTAAACAGCCTGTCTGTGCCACCTCTGCCCCTAAACAGCCTGCCTGTGCCACTCACCCATTCACCCTCCCACATTCACTTACCTCACCTGCAGATTTCTCTGGTCCGGTGGACGACTGAGCAGCACTGAGGCCTGCAGCTTACTGCTGTGGTGCCTGCTCACTGTGTGAGGCAAGTAGCTTCTCTCACCCAAGGGAACCAAGAACCATGGGTGGGAAAATAGAGTATCATTGCAAAGTGTGCAGGTGCCACAGCCCTGCTCAGCTGGCCCTGAGTCTTTGTGGGAACTTCAGGTGGTAAAGTTCCTCGTAGTCTCCTAGACCTATATTATATAGAGAACCCACAGTTGTTTCAAAGAGGCCAAGTATTACCTGGGAGACTCAGAGGTTTGGCCTGACAGTTTATGGCCTACTCAATCAGACCTGTCAGGGACACTACTGTAGATTTTTCATGAATTCATAAGGCTTTCCCAGAAATGCAATTTACAGCACACCTCCATAATTTTGTCATAATCACATTTCTCATATTTTGTGAATACCTAGACAACGTAGCCATTCTCATAACTCATCTCCCTGGGCATGTTTGGTATACACTAAAAGGAACTGTCAAGCAGTACATAGACACATTCCCAGTATATTTCATGCTATCTACTCATTCAATTTATGGCCTAGGACTTGTGTTAACACTTTAAAGACTGATGATCAAAGAGTATCATGTATGTCCCTGGATCAAAGACTACAAAAAGACATATTGTGCTAAACTCTTTTCTTGCCAGAGACCTGGGCAGGCCAACTAATGCCTTGGCATGGCGGCTCCTTTGTGCCATAGTAATGCTGTCTTGTGATCTCTTGATGTTTGATACATATCATGTTTTCAATGAAATTATGTACATTAAAAAATAATCAAGACTGAGTTATATAGCAGGTGGAAGAACTCCGTAAACAAGGCATCAATCACTCAGCAGTAGTAACCCCTTAAGAGATTGCCGTGAGGGAATTGTTTTGGTCCTAAGGGAGATAATCGTTTTAAGGGCATTACAGATGTAGGAAGCCTGTATTTCCTGAGCTACTTCACATTCAGATTTCTTTCATGAAAACAGTGCAGCTGCCAAGAATATTTCAGTCCTGTGGCTTGCACATTTCTGCAAACAAGAGGATGCATCTTACCAAAAGTAGTGCTTGCCATTCTTAGAATCTTCTCTTAGACAAAGACAAAGTGGATCTTACAGGAGATCTTAGGCAATGAAGGCCAACAGCAGTATTTCATGATCTTTTGAGGTAATAACTAATAATGCTGCCAGTGAATCACAGGCAGTTTGACATGCATTGCATGATCAGGAAGCATGGAGAATTTAAGTGACATTAAGTAAAGGACCGCTATTGGTGTTAGCAATATTTTGTGGTGAACATAAAGAGATGTTATCCATTAGTGCCGCCTACCCCGCATTAGTAAATAGCTCCTCTTGTTTGTGGCCTAGGGACTAGACTGGATTTTCCATAACACAGACAGACCCAATGAACCACCCCCTGTCCATGTGTTACCTTTTTTCTACCTACAGATTTACTTTTGTATGTCTTTTTCATGGGCAATGTGAACACGTAATATGTGTATCAGTTGACGGAAAACCTGGAACATTGCTAAACGAAAGCGTCTTCAGCTGCTCCGAACACTAGAAAGAGGAAAGCACAAATGTATGCCAAAAGGGTTCACATATTTGTTAATGATATCACAGCCCACGCTGTCACTTATTTGGGCCAACATTACGCAAGTCTAAACACGCAGAAGAAGTGGCAATTTGATAGGGTGCTATTGAGAATGTTAATGGTAAATTCGTGAAATCGACAGTGTGAGAATGAAATCCGACTTTTATGGCAACGCAATACAAGTCTGAAAAAGTAATATCCCCAAATTAACCTGTCAGCACTCCAAAATATTAAATTCAAACTATGGCAGGAATTAAAAATATATTAATACAAAAGAAAAATATAAACCTTATAAAAAAAAATAATGATGTGTATGAAATGGTAAAAATATACATGTCTGGGTTGTGAAATTACATTTGAAGTATTATACCATGCAATTATAATATTAATCCTTAATGTGTTATCACAATGAACCACAATCCATGATGTCATTAAGGTAAGTAGAGAGAGAGATACAGAAATAGGTTTGGAAGTGCATATTTACCAAACAAGCAGGGCCGGCCCTACAATGGGGCAGACTGGGGCAATTGCCCCAGGCGGCACTTTAGAAGGGGCGGCACTTTGCCACCCCGAGCGGTTTTTTTTAGAAGCGGAAGAGAGAGAGAGGGGCGCCGAGTGGTTTTCGCTTACCCGCTCGGCGCCCCTTTCTCTCTCTCCTCTGCGGCGAGTCTCCGTGTTCGGTCTTGGTGCCGGCTTCAGCTTGTAATGCTGAGCGCCGGAAGTGGCGTCAATTTCCGGCGCTCAGTATTACAAGCCGGCACCGTGGCAGAGCAGGGAGACTCGCCGCAGGACTCTCTAAAGGTAAGTACCGGGGGCGTCGGCGAAGTTTAAATGCCGCGCCCCCGCGACCGACGGGGCGGCATTTTAAACTTCGCCCCAGGCGGCGTTAAGTCTTCGGCCGGCCCTGCAAACAAGACCCCCACAAATCTGATGAAAACTAAGCAAAGAAGCTTTGGAATTTGCATCTGAAATTCATTCATTCATGGGTCTACTTTTCCCTACCTTCCCAGACGACCACTTCCACTTCCTCATCTTATTCATCTTCTATGTTCTATCTTCTCCCTTCTTTTCTGTCTTCTCTATTCTATCTTCAATCTTCAATCCATTTTGGGAGAAGTTCCCCCAGGGTCATCTAAAGTATTAAACTTGCTCGTTCAATGCACTAGGAACATTTTGATCTATACATTGTACTAATTACTCTGTGTAGGAGTAGAGATGTACACATCAATTGTGCTGGGATGAGGATGCTTGTTTGTATATGCAGATATGTATAATGTATATGCGAATTTGAATTAGTATAAGTACTGGTAGCATACAGAGTAATTTAATGCAATTAGAAAGAGTAAATTCCTGCTCATAATTATACTTGGAACAAAATTGATGCATCAGCATAGTGAACATTTTACACCTAATTTCTCAATTTAAATGCATGTAAATAGGCGGCTCTGGGGGTTTGTAAAGTAGCTTTACAATTACAGAGTCATTTCAAATACCAAAACCAAATCATACAGTTTCACATAGATTTTTTCCCCCCACAATTTTACTCTTGGTTTTGAAAATGGATTCCTGTATCTTCCATGGAAACTGTAACATTACCCAGGTCATTAACCACTGAAATTTACTTTGATGGAAAAAAGCAATAAAGGAAAAAATTATCATATTCTGCCTTATCTCTGTGTCAACTGTAAGTTGTTATTTCATATTCAAATTGGCGAGTCTGGGCTATATCTTCTGGCACACAATAACATATTAACACACAAAGAAGCTCTCTGCACCTTAGATCAATATGGGTCAAAAATGTATGATATAACATCCCAAACAAGCTTTAAATAAAACTCCCGGTTCAACGAGTGCTGAATAATTCAAAAGGCTTCATTCTTAATAGTTTTCTGATAAATTGGACATGATTTGAACCCTGTAGAGTATAGAAAAAATGTTTAAAAATGTGTTTAAGAGGAAGAAAACATAAATATGTTTTAAAATAAAGCTAAATATAAAAGTATAAAATATATATACATATACCTAGCAATATATATAGTACATATTTTAAATGAATATGCATTTAAAGCCTAGAATCAAATATGTAAATGTTAATATAAATATGTGTGTATAATTGGGAGGATAATATAATGTATATTTTGTATGGTATCTATGTGCGTTGATACAATCCTCCGTCATACCCACACAAAGCCACATGTAAATTATTTTTTAATCCAATGGTTTAAAGTCTGTCTGTTGATACCTCTATTAAGTTCAATTCTGTGTACCAAAAGCTGCCTTTGCCATGCCTCTGACATTCTTCTTTTACCTAATATTTGCAACATATACAAATACTATATATATATATATATACTATATTATATATATATATATATATATATATATAGTTCTATGTCACAGATCCCGAAAAGTGATTTGTTGGGTTTTTGTTTTATACTTTTGGTCTTGCATAGTTTCGTTTTTCCATAAAATTCAGTGAAATGAGTATATTTCTTTCACTGAACGATGAAAAGATAATTCTTCACACTTCATTTTAGAACTTTTGCCAGTTCAGTGACTCCAATCCTTTGTAATACTAAGATCAGCCATTGGTTAGGCTACATTGTTTTACACGTTTAATAAAGCAGCAGAATGGCGTTTCTGCCCAAACTGAAGATTCTGTGCGCTAAGTAACGTTAGATACATAGATATGAATATATTATCCAGCCAAACACTGTGTCTCTAAGCCTTATTGCTACATTTAAATTTAAAATGAGCTTATTCATGTTACTACATTGTAATGATGGATAAATCTAATAAGGTTATGAGGAGAGAAAGGTCACCTGCTGTGTCTTGTCAATTGTGCCATATAACAATAAAGCAGAAATGTGTGCGGTGAACTCTGGGTTGCTGTCTTTAGGTATCTTCCTTAATGCATAGAGTAGTGTTGTAAAGTTTATGAGAATATAGGTATGTGAAGACATTGGTGTGACATTAAACATGCGTGAGGACCATTCATTAAGTATACACATATTGAATGTGTTTAAGTTGTTTTCCTGTTGTGTAGGGAAACAATACTGCTTTCTTATGAAAATTGTCCTTATTTTTTGCATACAGTATTTAGACATAAAGTTAAACAGGATCAGAATCTGGGATGTACATAAAAGATAAAAGGAACAAATAATAGTGCAACACTCACATGAGTGGAGCCAATATGATTGGCTCCAATCGAAAATCGCTATGTGTGATTTGGGATCACACACCCTTCTGTTGGTAAAGATCTAATCCAGAGCCCCCACCCGGGGTCTGGTGTGGATTATGCTGTGGTGACCACCGTAAATATAGATAGCAGCAGGAAAAAATAATGGATCCATTGGCGGATGAGTCTTTCTCAAAAAAATTATTTTTTGAGAAAGCCCCAAGGCGAAACGCGTTATTGGAGGATCACAGGAGGGACTATTTTTCACTTGAGTATTGCATCTGAATTATGTGTTTTTATTTGTTATATTGTGTTTAAAATAAATACTGCAGTTTGCCTATTTTGCACATTTGGCATTACTGGCACATACTGCATCCTTTGCACATATTGCTCAGTTTTCCACAGTACCATTTAAAGACTCTTCCCCTACTGGATCCATTATTTTTCCTTCTGCTATCTATATTCACGCTGGTGTTAAAGGGGAAGTGCTGCCCTCAGTCAGCACAGCGTAATCCACACCAGACCCGGGTGGGGGCCCTGGATCAGATCTTCACCAACAGATGGGTGTGTGATCCCAAATCACACATAGCGATTTTGATCTGTGCCCATTACTTTTATTGCATTAATTTGTGTTGCACACAGGTTGCACTATTATCTGTTTCTTTTATCTTTTATGTACATCCCGGATTCTGATCGTTTTTAACCTATATTTCTTTATTTGCTTATTTGCTCCACTCACTGTGGTGGGTTATACCGCCACTATTCACTTTTGCATTATTGTTTTTTCGTGTGGGACAGCGGGATTCCCACAGAGTGTTGTAGCGATTTGTACACATCTTAGACCCTGCCGTTTTACTCTGTATGAAGTTAAACAGATAAGAATCAGAAGCAGCACTGCTGCTAACCTGGTCTTTTTTTGCGGGAGTAGTGACCCTTTTCTGGACATTTTGGCCTGGTGGCTCCATGGCGACGTTTAGAGCCTGATGGCCCCATTGCAAACATGGAGCACAGCAGTAAGAAGAGCATGGGACAGGGCAGCCGGAGGAGTATGGCGGGTTATGGGAGGAGCATGGGGGTAGAATAATCAGAGAGACCCCATCTTCAGGTTTCCACTGAGCCCCAAGTTTTCTGATGGTGGTTTTGATTATAATTTACATACTGTTAGTTACACTTTCAGCTAGCATATAAAGCACATACATCTTCATTGGTTATATAAATTGCCATGTGCATTACATTTCTGCAGAGCTTCAGATCTACAGCCCACACCTTTGCCATTATTAAAACCAGCGTGTAAATATTTTACAGGCTAATGAGTTCTCCTTGGTTGCCTAAAAACACATTCATGCAAATGTAGCCCAGAGGGTGCAGTTTGCAGAAAATTTAATTCATGCAAAATAAATGGGAAAAAAAATGTTAATTTAGAAATACTGTAGCGCAAAGTCCCATACTGTACAAATATTTAAAGTATGTTGTTTAGTGTAATCCCAGCTGCCTAGATGGTTTAAACACACCTGTGTAGCCTCCACATTCATGAGAAAGCATACTTCAGCTGTATACACAAACATAGGCATATTTATATTGCATGTCTATGGATTAGATGATGCCTATGTACTAGATTTATACGTAGTATATGCATAGATTGTATTAGGGATGGTATAAAAAGTGACTCATGTACAAAATATTAAAAAGGTATTACCATAGCAACCGGCATTCCACGGGTTACTATGGCAAAAAGACCACATTCCAAGTAGCACCCGATATTACCTTTATTGACGATAAAGAATGCATTTCTTACCAGTTATCAGTGATGAGCTTTATTTATTTGAAGATGTTGTTATTATTAAAGAAAACATAGTATGTTATATTGAACACATAATTGACACTCTCCAGAGTCCATGCCAGCTAGCTAGCAGTTCATGCTGAGTGCTGGTCAGCATAGATTTGCCAGTGGATGCACACAGACCTATCTGGACAGGACGTCACCATCTGGATGTAGGATTGTAAAGAGAAACCCCTGACTTCACCAAGCAACATGTCCTACAGTGCCATCTTTGCCCCAAACCGCCTGTATGTGCCATCTTTACCTCCAAAGAGGTTGGCTGTGCCACCTATGCCCCAAACAGCTTGCCTGAGCCTATTTGTCCACAACCAGCTTGCCTGTGCCATCTTTGTCCCCAAAAAGCTTGCTAGTGCCCCCAAACAACCTCCAAGTGCCATTTTGCCGCTAAACAGCTTGCCTGTACCGTCTTTGCCCCAAAACAGCTTGCTTGTGTCTCTCTTCCTCAATGCTGTGTGCACACTGATTAATCATGCATGAAGTGGATGTGCCTGCTGGATCTGTCAGACACAGTGTGCAAGGAGAGAGTGTGAGATCATCTGATCAGATTGTATTATCTGCATCTAGCAGCTTTAAAGGGGTAGACAAGTGGTCACAGGGTCCACCTGGGCTCCCAGAGTGGCAAGTCCAGTCACAGTTGCGACCCCTGCAACCATGATTGGTTTGATGGCTGGATGTCTCATGAAGGCTCTGAGTACTTTTCATTCAGTTTCTTCAACTGTGAAATGGTACCCTCCCTGTTGTACTTTGTTTAACCCTTCATGAATTTTCTGCAAAGTGATTTGTCAACTGTAGTATATAAGTGCTTCTAAGTGAAACCAAATTTTCAGGGGTCATGTTTACTCAAGCAAGAATTTCAGCTATGACATACATAAAAGAAAGACCAATCAGAAGGTTCACATAAAGCAACAGACTGTGTGACCTTAAAATTCTGTCTCATTACTCTCATGTAGTTAGACGTTGGGTTAACAATGAATACATAAGAATACTGAATTTAACAAAGATTAACTTCAGGAAAATCATGTATTATTGCTGCAAACTTTTATTATAAGACAAAGAGAGAAAGCGAGAGAGGTGTGAATACCAAAAGGTATATCAGAGCTTGGCTAAGGCAAGATCCATACAATTCTAATATTTAATTATCTACAAAGGGATTTTAAGCATAATTTAAAACTCAACCTCTCTTCTAGAATACCTGGTAAACTAAACATCTGTGCAGAAGTATCCACGAGGGATTCATGGATGTTACATCAAGATATTATTGCCTTGTTTTATATGCTGGCTAGTATTTGACCAATTATCTGGCAATGAATTATGCTTCCCTTTATATAAAGCATGAGAGTGTGTGAAATGTGAGCATCTCTGACACATCAGCAGTGCGGAGTGTGGAAGAATGAACAGAGTAGGGCCTGTCCAGTCGCTCGCAACAAGATGATCTATGGCTCCTGGGTGACAAAAACTGTAAGACTACCCACCTGGACACCATATGCTAAGGCAGCTGCTACAGGGAACACAACAGCATACATTTTTATATAATTTGAGCAATTTATCCATGTTTTGGTCAAATTTTACACAAATTATGTAAAAGCTTTATTTTTCTCCAAGCTGCCACGTAATATATATATTGTGTTATTTTTTGACGAGCTAACATCTGCAAGGAAAACGATATATTTTTGGTAGGGTGAAAAAATGGCTTTTGTTGGATACCGGAATTCTGATGAGAAGTTCGTAATGAGGCCTCAGAATCGATGTGTGCGCCCCAAAGTAGATCATCAATTACAGTAACCCAGTAGACATTGTATGGAACATTGTACCATCATTCTTTATTGAGTCAACTTTATGATTGGTCAGATGGGTAGCCAGCTTTGAGTAGTTGTTCTCTCATAAACATAAAGTTGAGTTTGGAGGGGAACGCAAGTGGTAGTTTCTGGATTTTGAGGCAATAATGTGTACAGAAGTTACTTGATAGTTTAAGGATTAGACCCTATGGACTTGTAACTTGCACATGCGATCAAAAGAGATTGTTGATAAGGCACGGGTTTCTTTGGTAAAATTTATCAGCTTGGATATATTTTTAATTATCAGAATATTTGCCCCTTGTTCCATAAAATCGGGTTCTGTTCCATGTGTGAAATGTGGTTGCAATTATCAAATGTGCAATTTTACTGGTGGCACATGATGGTTCTCTAGAATCTATTTCAAAATTTAGGAGACCTGTACTTCATTTATAGAAACATGATGGAAGTTATCACTTAAAATCTTTATATATGTAATTAGGGCAAACTGGTATCTTGAGATCTGTTTTCTTAGGAGTGTGAATGGTTGCAGGAACAAAACTCCATTGTTATAAAGGTTTTTAAGCTGGCAGAAATATGTCAGTATCCTACCTACTGACAACCTACAACCTACAATATGTTGGTGGTGTTGTGACGTCATGATGTGATGGCAGCACAGCCATGACAAAAACCTGGTTGTCAAGATTATCCAGACACCTTTTAGGACTATTATAGTAATGTTGTAATATTGTAATATGTCATTGTATGCATTTTCTTTCATTGCATTGGTGTGACTAGTTTTCACTTGACATTAGTTGAATATTTGATACTGTCCTAACCTCATCATGTGAGGAAAGGGATTTAGGGGTAATTATTTCAGAGGATTTAAAGGTAAGCAGACAATGCAGTAGAGCAGCAGGTAAAGCTAGCAGAATGCTTGGTTGTATAGCAAAAGGTATTAGCAGTAGAAAGAGTGAAGTGCTCATGCCGTTGTACAGATCACTGGTGAGACCTCACTTGGAGTATTGTGTACAGTACTGGAGACCGTATCTCCAGAAGGATATAGAAATGTTGGAGAAAGTGCAGAGAAGGGCTACTAAAATGGTTTATGGATTACAAGATAAACCTTACCAGGACAGGTTAAAGGATCTTAACATATATAGCCTGGAAAAAAGATGGAACAGGGGGGATATGATAGAAACATTTAAATACTTAAAGGGAATCAACAAGGTAAAGGAAGCGAGTTTATTTAAAAGGAAAAATACTACCACAACAAGAGGACACAACCATAAACTAGATGGGCAAAGGTTTAATGGTAACATCAGAAAATATTACTTTACGGAAAGGGTAGTGGAATAGCCTTCCAGCAGAAGTGGTAGATGTTAATACAGTAAAGTCATTTAAGCAAGCATGGGATAGGCATAAGGCCAAGCTAGATATAGGATAAAGCGGCAAGTACTTAAAGGAAGTACTCGGAGGTTGGGCCAGACTGTATGGGCCTAACTGGCCGGCAAAAGTGTAAAAAATTATTCACCCTTAATACCATCACATTACTATAATGATTATAATTTATACGGCTGCCCACTAAGATAATTTATAAATGGGGTGCCTGGTACCCAGCTAATTAGATTAAAACCACACAATAATTGTTAACACAATAAATTAGGTGATTTTCAAATGGTCTCATCAGGTAAGGGTCTTTACCCAGACAAAAGGAAGAACTTAATAAAGAATATTTATTATGAACAAAAAAAAACAGTGCATACAAAAAAGTGCTAAACAGATTATTTACACGCAAGATAAAAATAAAAAGGAGAAAATTAGAGAATAACTATCAACTTGGATGGTAAAGTAACAGTTTTGTCTGTCGTCGGAAATCTCACAGGAAAGATGGTGGATTACTAAGAATTAGATCTTGGCCCCTAGTAAGCACACTGACCAATTTCCTCTAATTAACTTAATACCTTTTCCAGTTCATCTTGAGTTTCCAAGCGGGGCCAGAGGTCGTATAAGCAGAGGGAAGGTGTACCTATAGGAACCATAAGTGACCTCCCCCTTGTGTTGTGGAAACATATCAGTCAAAATAACTTATTTTCATTTTATCGTCCCTCCTGTGCTCGCCACAGCAATAATTCATGCATTTAGGAATTTCTTGTAAATTATGAAGTCCATAGACACTTGCTACTTATTACTGAATATCACAGTTTCTTCCAAACAGTTTGTTGTGCTGCCATATTTGTATTCTTTTCGTAGGGTGCGCTTTCCCCGTTCTAGATATGCACAAAAAGAGGTATGATTATGAATCTATGGGTAATTATTGATGTATGTGTTGGATATGACCTGGATATGAAATGGTTTTCCTGACTGCTAGTGGTCACTTAGCATATAAAAGAATCCAGTATCTATGAGTGGATACAGGCATATGGTGGATCAAGTAGACTTAGACACACTACTGGGCCTCATTGTGACTTGTTTTAAGCCTGTAGTGTGGTTTTCCATTTTGATTATGAGTGTGACTCCATATCCAGACCTCCATGAGTTGAAAAATTTGATTTCCATTGAGAATTTTTGTGTGATTTTGTCGTCAGCACATTCAACTATGTAAAGACGAACGTATGTCATATGATTAGTTCATTCATTCAGATCTAGGATGTGTAATCTTAGTGTTCCCTTTATTATTTTGAGCAGTGTATATAATCACTGAGAGCAGCAAATCACACAGCACCAGATCTAAAGAGAGGTTGTTATGGAATAGATTGGATTTCCCTAATTTTCCATCGGCGGGAATGCCCCAGTACCATTTGAACCCAGCCCCTTTCTAGTTTTAGGTGTTCCTCTGGTGTCAAACATGTATTTTTGTAATATTCCACCCTTCGCAACGTGGAATACACACAACCTTGTGCTGCTCATTTTTTTCGGCATCCACTAGTGGCTGCCCAGAGCAAATGCTCTGAAAAACTCCTCTCCTTATATAATCCGACCTCAAACAGAGATCAGATTATAACCCTAGAATCCAGATCCCCCCGCAACGCTGCAGGGGACTTGGATTCCACTCACTGTCAGCCTGTGGATGTCCGTGCGATGCGCACAGACAACTTCCGTCTCTCCCCTCCACTTCCGCTGGGGCTTCACACCTTGCAGAGGGCCCTGGTTGGAGTCCCAGCTTCAAAAGACAAATTTATCTGATAAGACCTTTTGGCACCACATGTCTATACAATCGAATGAACCCCTCTCATGATGAAATCGGCCATATAATCTCTACGGGGTACCAAGTCCGTGTACGCACTACACAAGTTGGCATGACACAGTAAGGTAAATTTTATTTTCCTGGTGTATAGTTGCAAGCAAAATGGAGAAAACACTGTGTTCTGCCACCACTAAAGCAGAAGTTCTAGAAAATGAATAGTGTGTAATTGATTGTTATTGAAGATTTATGTGGTTGTTTGAAAAACGGCAAGGTTTTGTTTATTACTGAAGTTGAGTCTTGTAGAGTCTGCCTGAGTAATGCAGCTTGTGAGCACATTCTATTCCGTAGGGACCCGCTGATTTGTTTGGATGCAGTAAGACTAAGTCCAGGATGTCCTTACCTCTCATTGTTTCTGGAAGGTCAATTATACGTAAATTATTTCTGCGGCTATGGTTTTTATCTTCCATTTTCTCTTCCAGTTGGATTGTTGACTGGATTTGGATTAAGGGGGATTCCAGATGTGAGATTCTGTCCTCCACTTCCTCGAGTCTATCTGTCTGTTATCCTGTTATTTTGTCAGACAGCT
>VKOC01028477.1:0-15556 GCA_009364415.1 Spea multiplicata
TTGATTTGTTAAATCTCTATTATAATGATGTCGTTTTGAGTCATGTTACTTTTCACCCCGACTAATTTGGCAGTCTATCTGTCTTCTGTTTTGGTGGGTATCTGCTTTGCATATGTTGCACTGTTCAAAGGATGAATGAATTAATCATTTATTTCTGCAGACATTCATTTTCTCAGTGTGTTTCATTCACTAAGGAGAATAACCTACCTGTGTGTTTTGCATTTCAGTGCGGTTAAATCAGCTGGAGCTTGGCTTTCATTTTGTCTATTCTGATTTTGTTTTAACCCATTGTAAATCCTAGTTTGATTCAATTACTAAAGCAACAAACCGCAAATCCACACAAAATTGGATAGAATCATCCTTTATTGCGTACTAGGACTTCAGACACTGGCGTAACTTCAGCCCTTCAGTGATGGGGCCCGTGCCTTTAGGGGACCAAGTGTGCCCCATTCCAAACCTTTTGAAACTATCGCAGTGAAAGCGAGGCTGCTCCCACATCACAGGGAAAGCTGCAGGCGTGGTGAGAGGTAAGCGGGGAAGGCCGTGAGGTGGGATATATGTATATGTGTTTGTATATATGTATGGATGGACGCGAGCATCAATGTCTACGTGTGTGTGAGAGAGAGAACATGAATGTGTACTTGTGTGTGTAAGAGCATGAATGTGAAAGTAGGGTGAGATGGATTGTGTGTTAGATGAATGTGTACATGTGTGTTAGTGAGTATGTGTAAGTATGTAATTTGTGTAAGTGTATTTACATTTTTGGAAGGGGACAAGGGGCAAAGAAGGCACAGACAAGTTGTTTGGGGGCAACATAGCTCCCGCCAGCTGTGGAAGTTGGGGGGCAATTTTCACACCAGGGCCCTGTGGTTTCTAGTTACGCTCCTGACTACAGGGATGCCTAGAGTTTAATGACCCCTAGAGATGCCAGGAGCTTTAAGGCTGTGACACCAGATAGGGCCTTAAACATTTCACCCTGTTGTCTCCACGCTTGCAGCCCCTGCCCTCTCACCGTTGCTCCTAACTGGGTGCCTATCTGTACTTGTTCTAGAGAGCTGTTTTCCCTGGTAGTATCTAGAAGATCAGGTAACAGATATCCCTCTGATTATTCAGTCAGTGGAGCACAGATTTCTGTCACCTCCAGTTCACATTCAAGGTACTCTTTTATCTGAACGTACCAGAGCTTCAGCCTGGTTTGGTCTGAGATTTAACGGACCAGGTCCATCAATCGCCAAAAGTTCCCTAAGCTCTTTTACATAAGGTATAATAGGGGTTCCTTCTCCACACTCTTCTCTTTCCAGTATTCCTTTAAAAAGTGTAAGGGCCATTGCAATTTCCTGCCAAATAAGAGCTCATATGGAGAGAACTCTGTAAATTGACCTGTTCACAGAGCCCATTGGTCTGGGGTGGTATGGAGAACTACTAATTCTTCTTACTCCATGGACCTGCCAGATCTGTTGTATCAGATCAGAGGTAAATTATGTACCCTAACCAAATATGATCTCACTGGGTACCCTACTCTTGTAAAAAAAATAATTAGGGCATCTGCAAAGGGCTTCTGCAGACATAGTGGAAAAGGGCTACAGCTTCAGGGTACCTAGTGGCTGTACTCCTTCCCAGTGTGGCTGATCTTCGCTAGGGGACCAATTATGTCTAATGTTACTCTGCAAAATGGTTTCCCAATAACCGGCAAGGGGTGCAAGGAAGCATGTGGATAGTCACCCACCTCCCTGCTCACTGGCAAGTGTCACAGGTACTGCAAAACTATCACATATCCCCTGACACCCCTGCCAAAAGAGAGCCTGGGTAAGTTGAGTGAATTAGCTATACATAGGTGCTCTGCGAGGGAAATGGCATGAGCTATTTCCACTAGGGCTCTCCTATATTTTTGGGGAAATATCAGATGTTTGTGGAACCCACTCCATGCTGTCACACAGTATATTAGCCAATATTTTCCAAATTATTCTATCATGAGGAGCATCAGGAGAGTCAGTTTCTGTCCTAGTGTGATAACCAGCTACGGTTGGAACATCCACAACTTCCTTCAGAAAACTATCTGTGGGAGCCCAATTAAGCATGGGTTTGTCAGCCTGTGTCTGGGAAGCTTGAATTTCCCGGGACCTTGTCACAGAGATTCTTAGTCCTTAAAGCAAAAGTTGTGGAACAAGACGCCAAACAAATACCCACCCTTTCCCATAAGAAACATGCTACACCACCATACCTCCCAAGTATCAGGGTTTTAAGTGGGACAGTTCTTTTTTGTTCTACTTCAGCTCAATACTTTTGTACATCTTGCAATAGAAATTAAGTGATTTATTTTAGCCTGAAATTAAAAAAAAATGCACACACAAATATAGCATGCAGCTAATGGATGGACAAAATCTAAAAATGCTTGAGTATGTTTTTTTCTTATCTCTGCTGTGCCTGAGCCTATTTTTACTTTGTTCTTCATCAGCATCTACTTCCTATAGCAGATTCTACTACGTAAAATCCAGGTGTTTTCTCCAGGTGCATTCTTAGTGTGCTGCGGCTGAATGTGGGTAAAATGTGGCCTCTGTGTGAGTGTGAGCAGGTGCTCCTAAATTAATGTCAGTTCATGGCCTGGTTAGTTCCACTGAGGTAAATGTTGAAGCACCTTGCACACCTGAAGACTTTCATCGGCTTAAATGGTGCACCAGTTAAATGCACAACAATGCTTCATCACTTACCTTTACCCATGCCTCCACTCAGGGCCATCTTTATTGGGCTGCAGGGCCCATGGCAAGCTGACTTTTGTTGGGCCCCCATTGATGGATAACTACCTTGATGGATGAAAACACAGAATGCAGAGAGCCTGGGCTTTTCTTATGGTGACTTCCCAGCAACCAAGGGTGTTGCTAGGTTCAAAAAAACATCTAGGTTAAAGGCTTATAAAAACAGTGATTCCTTTCTGTATATATATATATGCGGGTAATATTTAATTAATATTGTATTAAGAATTTGCATGTAGAAATAAAGATAGCTTAAATAAGAGCAGAAATATTCCCTAAGTGCTATATACATCTACCCAGCTGCTTTTCAACATACTTGAGTGTTTGTGTCTTCCCTCATCATATAAAAACTTCTATACCCTTGTATCTGCAGTGTCCTATACACAATACACTCACACACAATCTAACACGTATACACTCACTATAACATCATATATTTACACATACAGTATACACGAACACTCTTTCTACCGCTCCTTTTCCTCCTGTGATCCATGCTCCCAGGTGCCAGTAACTCTAGATTTACTCCTGACACTGTAATGCTGTATGTTGTCAGTGACACACACAACCGTAATAACACCATAAACCAACATCCACATGCTGTCTAACATCATATCTCGACACTCACACCATACAGTATCAAACATATACACATTAAAAACATACACGCATGCTAACACCAAACACTAACACAATGTCATACAGTAACACACACTTACTCTATAACACCGCACACTTGCACATAAACACACAATTTTACATATCTGCCCTTCTCTCTCAGCTCACCCCTGTTCCCTACCAGCTCTCCCCATCTCACACCTCTCTCCACCTTGTGCAGATCCCTTTCTTCATACAACTCATGTGAGTTGTATTACGTGTTACATGTTACCAGGTCACCCGGGGGCAGGAAAATCGGTGGCAGCCATCAGTAGCAGGAAAATGCTCTTGTTGAAATTAACATGGATGCAGAGACCCCCCTGCAGAATTTTCTGAGCCAGAACTGGAGTGGACAGGCAGTATATCACATGCTAGGACGCAAATAGCTGGGGGGGCAAGGCAAGGGGCAGATCCGTAAGAGAGGACTCTGCAAAATTCTTCCATGCATTTGCAAAAGCAATCCCATGCAGCTATCGCATGAATTAAGGTACATTTGATGGCTGTAATACGGTTGGAATGGGTATACCATTGGAGGAGTGGTTTAACTAGACTTGTACTGTAGGTAAAACTGTATAAATATTGTGATTTCACAAAACCACACACAGGAGAATTCACCGAGCTGGGGTTTTTTTTGGTAATGGGTGGCTTAAGACCCTGTTTACCATCAACATATTCACCAGCTCACGTCATTTTGACACTGCAACCAAAGGTCATTCTCAAAGGGATTCAGAAAACATGTAGGCAACATGACACATTTAAACCTACCGCTTTCATGAAAGGAAAACACAAGTGAAAACACAGTAGGCAACTCGGCATACACACAAGAAGCTGAATCTAAGACGTGAATCTTACATACATGGGAACTTTCCAGGGTAGCCTACCAGCAGCTCTCCATATTCTTGGAGAATTGCCCATTGAGGTAGGTAGGGTGCCTGGCCAAATGCTGCTTTCCCGCATGGAGAAAGAAGTCAGCGCTGGGTCTAGAGAGCTCATATATATGTAAACCTATCACAAATAACTCAATAGCAATGCTTGTATAGATTGCAATTGCAATTTTGGCCGAAATGTGTTAACCACGATAATTCAGGGAGTATTACTGTTGTTTATCTCATATTTTCTATGATCTACGTGAGGATTACCGGTACTATTCAACTACTTGTGATATATTTTTGGAAGTGAAACCACTCCAAATTCTTATGACCTAAAGTCTATGGTATGTTAAGGAACAGTATATATATATATGTTTCAGCAGCAGTGATGGGGTAGTTGTAATGCAAGCATTATGTGCTAAACATAGAAAACAACATTTAGTTACAAGACAACATTTTATTTAGCATAATTTCTTTATTTCCTTGTGTAAAATATATAAGTTATGCTGATGTGTAAATCTCTTACCGTACTATTACTGTATTACAAGAAAAATAATAATAAAAAAAATGATTTCTAACCATTAATCACAGCATGTCAGCACCAGGTGTGCTGCGGGAAAGAAATCCAGGTATCTAGATCAGAATTTCAATATCAAAGGACGGCTTTTTATCTATAATTTGTTCATCTCCAGAGCAGCAAAGAGCAGTGTACAGTACAGCGGAAGACATTCATGATTCTGCTTTTTTTCTGTAAATAGACAGACAGTGTAGGAGTTTATCTAAATTAAAGCATTCGCTTCAAAATGTGCCAAAATAGGTTATTGGTTAATAGGAACTCCTGCAATTACTGTTATTACTTATTCACAAAAATATTATTAATAAAACTATTAGGGGTATTCTATTATTCTAATATTCTCACGTAAAAGCATCTTATAGTTTATTTAAGATGTTACATATTTAAGTGGGCTGATGCCACAGGTCTGATCATGGTCTACACCAACTCAATCTTACCATACCTTCTGTTCCGAGCCAAAATGCATTTACCTTCTTGGGGGGAGAGTCCCTCTGGAATATATCTCTGTAATAAATTTATCTCATACGGCTAATAGTATATTATGTCTTGAGACTTGAAAGCTCCAGGATATAATTTTAGAATACAAAATCTTAAAAGTGATTATCAGACCCTGGATCTGGCAGTTCTTTGTGAAAATAATTATCCTAATTTGGACTCTTAATATCTACAGTCATATGTGAGCTCTAATGTGTTCAAAGCGTGGGATTTTTATCAAGTATTTACATGTAATGTATTATTTTAGTGTATGGGGTTTCACTAACTGATAATTTCCTTGCCTACTAAATTCGCAATTTGGTCTATTCTAAGACAGTTGGCAGCAGAGTTGGCAGAGAGTTGTGATTTTAACTACATTTATTATGCGTTATGAAGGGCCAAGCAGGGTCACTTAATGCAACATCACGTGATCCTGCGCTACTAGGGCTCCAGCTCACATCACATGTGAGATTGTAAAGGGTGTCCAGCCGGGGCCGGTGGGGAGTATGGGTGTGAGAGTGGTATGTGCTCACAGTATGGTCATACGAGATTGCTTCACTGGGACTGACTGTACTTCAATGAGGTTAGAAATCGTCTCTGTGCTTGAGTTTGCATCATTTTTTGAGTGATCGATACAGTTCTGTAGAAACACGTGCAATGTGCGTCCTCTACCAGCAGGTGTCACTGTTTTGTTCGATTTTGCCTCACCCAAGATGGCTACTGAAGTCTGCCCCGATCGCAGGAAGGAAGTACGCTTCGGTTTGGAGTTTCCTCTAGTATTTAAAACTGTTTCCTGTGCCTAGCGAATCGCTCGTGTAAGAGTTGGTGTAACGTGTTGGATCGTGGTTTGGTTATTTGATGATTATTGCCGTCTGTTTTGATCTGTTGCCTGTGGCCTGGAAGATCCTGTCTGCTCACAGCCCTCTGCTTTTGGATTTGCCCTGACCATCTTTCTGCTTTTTGGATTTGCCCCCGAGCTTGTGTATGGACTGTGGCTCTGTCGCCATCCTGTGGGTTCTGTGTCATTGTGGTGAAGAGTGGTCAGTATCGGTGGGGTTAAAAAGTGCTCAATATGAGACTTTTATTTCCTGCTATAAGGACTCCAATATTAATCAGTCCTTTGTCTCTGGAAAGCTTTTAAAAACTTCTGCTTGTAAGCCTCTGTCCCTCTAGTTTTAGATTATAACCTCATATTTTAAGATTTCTGTTCTTTTCATATGAACTCCTGTCCTGTACGTTATACATCGCTTTAAGTATTGAAATGTTTTGTTATCATGCGCTGTATCCCTCTCTCCTCTCCCCCCAAGTTAAAAATAATGGCAAATTAGATTCAATTACAGTGACGGCAAAAGTGTTTTATTTTTTATTAACAGTCATTTAAAGGAAATCTCTAACCAGCATATACACTTAAATGCATTTTAACTTCATTCATAAGAATTTTGCTGAATGTATCTCTTCCTTGCTGCTGCAGAAGTGCATTGTATTCCCCACCATGCCGCTCCAGTGCTGGCTCGTGTGTAAGTTCCAGAGGGTCTAATGCGACCGCGCATGCAGAAAGCACCCGATTTTGTTTTAAGTAATGTGGTGCTGTAACTTCTTCTGGGGTTATTCATTGAAGGGAGAGCTATCAGGAGAGTTGGGGTTTTAACTCCTTGACGCCATAATGCATTATGAAGTTCCAACCCAAATGAGCTTCTGCCTCAGGAAAAAGTTGGCAGGTCCTGTATAATGTATCGTTAAAAATGAAATATTCTGTCAGTCTCCTCATATTATGCACAGTGGAGTCTCCAGCTTTCATATTTAGGGGGGGTGGCAGGGACCAAGGTAGGGGGCCAATTATAAAACAATATATATTATATATTGCAACTGAATGTCCTTTAAAGCACAAGGAATCAGTCATAGATCTTTTAGAATCACTTGTCTTCTAGGGTAATATAAACGCCAATTCCAGATTCAGATAAAATCAAAATATTTATTTTCTTCAAATCAGTAGCTTAAACAAAAATACAATATAAACAAAAATAAACCCTTGCTTTTCTGAGCACTAACTAAACATAGGATTGTTTTTCCTCTCTAGGTTGGGGTGGCTTCCCCACCTCCCAAAAAAAACACTCCAAACAAACTAAATCCAGCAAGGCTTTTTATCCAGCAGCTCTCTTGGCTGGGAATAAGAAGAGCGAGTGAATTGCACCAAGCTGGGCTTTTTAAACCCTCCTGATTAGACCAGGCGAGCTGTACTTGGTCACCTGTAAATCCTGGTCTGGATTATAAAAACTGCTGGAGCACCAGCCCACCCTGCTCTTCTGGATACTCCACCCCAGGTACTTATTACACAATTTACAAATCACATTCCTATAGTGTAGTTTTTTATTGTGCTTCTCTTTCCCTGGGGCTTTAATTTTACATGTACACTGTGCTACCGATATATAATAATTAGCCCCTGTGGCCAATATGAATATAAATATTAGACCCTGTTGCCAATATATTTTATTGGACCCTAACCAAGCATTTCCTTGGGCCCCGCTCAACGCTCCCTTGCATGCAATCACTCCCTCCGCTCCCACACCAAAAAAAAAATTATATTTATATTATATATATTTGCCACACTGACTTCAGATCAGGGGAAGACAAGGAGAATCAGTCCTTCTGACTGCACCGCGACATTGAGAGGTCCTCTCCCCTGTAATCATCCCCAGAGTCCCTTTGTCCCCTCATTCACTAAACCATACCTCTCTTCTACTTACTCACACCATGTCAGGTATAGATCAAATAAGCAACACCTGAAAACGTCACTGCAGGTATTGATCATCTGAATAAGACATGCAAATCCTATATTTGCAGGTAAACTTAAATAATGTATGGAAACATAGCAGATACAGATCAACAGAATAACACAAAACCCAGCTTTGCAGGTATATATAAATTGGAAATTACATATAAACTCTGTGTTAAAGGTATAGATAAAACCCCCTAAATTACAGGCATAGATCACAGGTCGCACACCCCAAAGACAACCCTGGCGTCCACATTGCCCACATAGAACCTGGCCAGCACCCAAATTACACACACATAGGGCGTTCCATCTTTATCGCCAAACAGCCCAGCATGAGTCAACATTGTCCCCAAACAGCTGAGCGTACGCCATCTTTGTCCCATAAACACGCTACCTGTGCCATCTTTGTCCCCAGTGCTTAAACACCCTACTTATACCATCTTTGCTTTTTTGACAAATCAATAATACACCTATGATTCACATAAACACTTTTACAGTCACTCACAAATTCACTTTCATTCACACAATCATTTATTCTCTCCCTATCTACCCCGTCTCGTTCACTATCTACCCCCTCCCCTTTGAAGTTTACTTACCTTGTAGAAGTCCAGCGGTGGTATCGCGAGGCCTCTGTCTCTCTGTTCTGCCACGGTGTGCACGGCTTCACTGTTGAGCGCTGGAATATGACGTCATATTCTGGTGCTCGGCATGAAACGCCAGCACCGCGACCAAGGCAGAGGCCTCACGGAGGAGAGTGAGAGGCGCCGAACGGTTGCTGAAAACGTATTCCTCAGCGACCGCTCGGTGCCTCTCTCTCTCCTCCGCATCTATTAAAAAAAAAAAAAAAAAAGACGGCTTTTCAATTGGACGCCACTGATTATGCGTTAAACTGAAGTGGGAGAATTAAAACTACAAATCTCCCTTTGGTAAATAGACTTTTTTTCATTTAATGTTTTTCACCTTACATATGTGATTTTGTGCTTTTAAGAATAGCCATAAGAAGTCTCTGAGGCTTGTAATACAAAGCAATCCCTTTTCCAGTGAAGATTAGCATTCAACTTGAAAATTATTAAGCAAATATTACTTATATTAAATGTAAAGTTTACAGACTTGTTTCCAAAACAGTTTAGATTAAAAACGAAATAGTACCTGGTGATGCTCTCCAGTCCCTGGTCTTCACTGCAATGGCATGCTTAGCTCCTTCAAGCTATATATATAATAATTAAAAATAAAATAGTAATTTCCTGTAACTTTTTTTCCTGTTCTTACAGGCCATATCGACCTATTGAAAATGTCTAATTGTTTTGTTTACATGATAAAAGAGGAACCGTTTACTCATTCAGAGGTCCTGGAAATATTAGAAAACCCGGGTTCTAAGAACATATCTACAGTACCTGCTAGAAAACCTGAACATGGGCAAGTTTACGTGTATAGTTACAAAGATAAACCTGAAGCTTATAAAAACTGGCGAGCGGACCGGTACCAGTGGAAACACAAAGGAATCCAGCGCTTGCCAAAAAAGGATCCAGTGCTAGGGAAAATTTACCATCAGCTAACAGTTAACGGTGAACCTGTTAACTTCCACCGCTATGGCTATGAACATAGAGATCCCACAATAAAATTGGTAGTTGTCCATTATCTTGGAAATATGGACACAGTAGTTAAAAAGGGTGCATACAGTATCAAGAAACTATCCCCAAAGCGAAGCAATGAGGAGACCATGCCATCAGATTATGACGATAAACCTATACCAATGGAGGAAACGCAGAGTGAAACTACAACCTCTAATGACTATGTGACTGTGAAAGTGCCTGGAGATGCTGAAGAAACATCCAATAAGCCTATACATGAAAACAAAAAAAGAAAACTCAAATGTGATGAGCTACGTAATGTGTACGAACTTCATTTAACTTTGGACAATTTCATTACAAACCTTTCCCTTGTTCCTGAGTTTAGCGTGGTTCTTGCACTGCCGGAAGTTGTGGAGATATTTAACAGTTTATCTACTATTGAGTCGAATGTTGTGCTCTACTATGATACCTCGGTTCAGTTCGGAGACTTTTATGTATCAACACTTATCTTATTGTATAGTATTTTTGAAGAAAGGCCTTGTATACCGCTTGCGCAAGTTATACACAAGACAAAGAATCAGAAGGTTCACCAGTGTTTTTTTGATGGTGTTAAAGGTACGATTCCGACCATTAACAAGCCAGGTGTACATATTGTGACAACCGGGGAGCCCGAAGTTGCACAGGCTATTGACGAGAGCGTGCCAAATGCTAAGCAAGTCATTTGTTGGAATAATTTGCTGAAGGAGGTTGAGGATTGGGTGACCAAGCATGAGACCTCAGAGGCAGACCGGAATTTGTACATTAACGATGTCCTGATTTTATTAAAATGTTACTCAGAATTAGACTATGAGCGATCCCTTTACCCCTTAAAAGTAAAATGGAGCAACCAATTCATGACTCATTTTGACTCTAAATTGAAAATCGACATCAAAAACAGTGGAAAATGGGTACTGGAAGAACTGGGCATATACAAAAATGGCGGTGTAGTAACGACAAGCGTTTCGGACGGTTTGAATATAGTCATGAAAAGAATGATTCAGTGGGAAGTGGAGAGTTTGGAGAACATGGTGCTTGCGTTTTATTTTTTGCAGACCTTTTATCAACAGGAAATAATTCAAGGATACTGTAACGCTGGATACTACCGTTTAAAAGACGAGCTTAAAAGCTTGAAAGTGGAAATGTCGACCATTACACTTCCAGCCGATTACATGAGCTTGCAAGCGTTGATAAATCTGTTTAAGAGCGACGCCACACAGACAACTGAAACCGAAAATAAACCATCCGTGGTCATGCAAAGACTGGCAGAATGGACTGTTGCTCAAAATAGAGTATTTCTTGAAAGTCAGTCAGCTAAATTCAGTGTCAAAGGGTTGAGAACCAAGGATTTTGTTGTATCTCTTTTTCCTGAAGAAAAATGCTCGTGTAATAGCATACAAACCTGCTACCACATCATGGCATCTAGACTTGCTGTTGGAAAGTAAGTTTTAGATGCCAATGTCTGATTTATTACATCATTAAGAAGATGTGACATCTGTAATGTTACCGTCTACCGAGTAAAATAAGCAGTTTCCATGTATCTTTTGGGTTTTTATATTATATTTTTGGTTGAGGCAGCCTTTATCAAGGTGGCTGAGTAGATGGGCGAGAACTTCAGGACTGGGAGCTGAATGCCACTCTGAAACAAAGTGAAACTTTTTCATCTGAACTTTTTAAATGATGTGGCTCCAGAACAATGACACAGATCGCCAAACATAGACCAAAAGTTATTGCTCGTTTTTCTTTTTTTCTTTTACTTTTATATCTTGTTTATTAGCATTCGTTAAAAATGACAAAGCATGCCGCACATAGTATGTAAATATACAGGTTACATTCTGTGTAGTAGTCACATTGGTATGGCAATGCATTTAAATAGCAGTTATGATACATCTATATGAGTTACAGTAGTGTCGGCACATTGGAAGTGCAACAAATCACAAATGCGTAACAGTTTTACATTTGTAATGGATTCAAATCAAATAAAAATCAAACATGTTGCAAATGAGTGCATGAGATGGGTAAAGAGAAAAGGAAGACGAGAAGAAAGGAGCATCGAGATGTTCTTGGCTACTTTCATTGGAAGTCATCAAAGGTGCAGCAGGGGTGTCACCTCTGCTGTCCTGGTAAATGTAGTGAGCCATGGCTCCCAAATAGCTTTGAATTTGTGTATCTCATGAATTTTTGCCATTATATTTTCCATGGTGATGAGGTTCCAGATATTGGAGTGGATTTCCTCCATCAAGGGCCTGTTTGACAGCCGCACATATCCTATGGATGAGCTTTTGGTTGGGGCCAGACAATTCCTGCATGTCCACATCCATAATTAGTAGAGCCACCGCTGGAGATTCGGTAATCTTCGTTTTCAAAGCTTGGGGTGGTTGCTGGAAACGATCTTGTCAAATTGGCGAGATGAGTCTGCATGTCCACCACCTGTCGTCCCACAGCCCCTAAAACACTGATTTTTCACTGCCGTTATTGCTTGTTTTTAATATTTTATATTATTTACTCCAAGGCATCTGGAGAAACAACCTTGTCTTATACTCAAGGTCGTTTTTATATTCAGTCCTCAGATCTGCGGCAAAAAAAAAATGGTTGCTCAACTCCCCAATGGGTGTCGCTCATACCCCCAAACTCAAAGCAAATTAGTTGAAGGGCTTTATTCCATTTTAAACTGTAAACAAAGGGCTAAATAATGGTCACAAAATAAAGCCCTCTTTGTCTAAAACTAAAAAAAAACATTAACCCTCCCCTGTATGTACATAAATTGTGTATAAGTGAGTGGCAAAAACCATTGTCTTCCCAAATAGGGCTTTTTTTTCCCCTGATCCAAAGTTTGGAGAGGGGGGTCGTCTTATAATAAAGCTAATACAGTAATGAGTTTTGGTATCTTTAAAGCTATGCTATCAACAGGTGTCCTTTTAACAGATAAAAAAAAGAAGAAGGTAGAGCAGAGGATAAAAGAAGAAAACAGTGGTGTAGCGAAGTATAGCATGATTTTAAAAAAGTTGTTGCGAGGGGGAAGAGAAGGCAAGTAAAGAGGCGAAAGGAAGGAAAAAATGGGGTGTTTACAAAGTTGTATGGTGAGGCATGATCGGATGCTAAGCTTACCCTTAAACCACCCTAACACTGGTGGTGTGGGTTCTTTTGGGTTTTTTTTACCATATATTTGTTAAAGCAAGATTTAACATGTTTCATATTTAATAAACCTCCATAAATTATACATCATAGGGCCATTAAATAAAAAATAGGTAAAACAAAAACCAACTATACTCCAAATAAAAAGCAAATCAGTTTATGTTATTTTTTTTAGAATTTCTCCTACACTATAGGTGTTTCTGCTAAGCAATGATCCAAGATTTTTTTTCTATTACTTATAACCCTATATTACATATTTTGTTAATACTGTTGGCTGAAGGTGTTTGGGGGGGTAGTGTTTTTTTTTTTTTTTTTTTTTTTTTTCTTGTGTGCGTAGTATAGGATATTGAGATACTTTTTTTTTTTTTTTTTTTTTAACACGTTGTTCCCTGCAGTATCAATTGAGATCCATTTCAGAATCTCTCTTATGCATTTTTTCCCACAGGCTCCATAGCCTGCAGAGCTGATCACAATTTGTGGTATCTCCAGCAGGAGGAGCAATGGAGATCCCATCAGGGCTTTCCTTATGGGCTCAAAAATGGCTAATTAGCATATGCATATTCTATTTCAGGTAATTTTTAGAATATGCAAATTTCATTCCCCCCAAAAAAAGTTCCCCAACAAAATTTGTTGTTTGGAAACATGATTTTGTGCCTCATACACAAGACTACCATGTGGTACTCTTTTCCAGATTGTTCAGAACGGCTCTGACTTTTACCTAGTCCTGGAAAAATTGAGTCTTGGCAGGTATTTGTGCAAATTGCAAATGTTTTATACATATTGCAATAAATACACCTGATCCTAGAAGAAAGCTGGCACCTTCTGGCCCAGGGCATGTACAACTATGTGACCCCCTTGTCCTAGTTACTAACTCCCACACTAGCACACAAACACATACTAATACACACTTTCCCATTTGCACTTACACAGTAAAACATACTCTATCATACCCCACACCTAAGTCTCTTACACCTCACACCATTATCTCATGCAAGCAGCCCCACTTTTACCAAAGCTTCGCTACTGCATTACTGCCTCTGAGAGACTGAACTTTGGGCTGGCCTGGTGGACGACTTCCTCAAAGACTGAAGAGAGAAGGATGACAGTAATGGCCTGAGATCTGGAACTCGTACATGAACGTGTAATTACAATAGGAACTGGAGCTGATCTGATACAGGAATACATTCATCACACAGCAAGTCTAAGATAGCAAAGTGTGAAGTAACATCATGTTTTAAGCCTCATTATTTTAAGAATATCAGCCAAGAGAGGGCTCAACAGAGACAGATGGAGGTAAACAGACTCGCTGGAAGCATTTTTCCAGACTTGGCCATAAAACAGTGCCTGCGTAATGACTGCGGCCTGGCAAATTTGTGCAAAAAAAAAACAAAAACAGCAAAAGTGTCTCCAGGGGAGGACGATTCATGTTGTGCAGAAGTATGACTCCATAATCAGAGCTGGTGATAAGCCTTTTTCTGGCCAGGAATTGCGTGTGAAATTGTCATATCTCAATTCTCGAGACCACCAGAAAACAGATGTCTCGCTAGAGCGAACACACATTTGTTTTACATTTTCATTTTTTATTTGTTTTCACTTAAGTTTCATAGTATCTTCTTTTAATCTTTTCAATTTCCCTTGTCGCCTCAGACTTCTGGGTACAGATTATCTTTCGTTTTAAAACTTCACTAAGCTTTAAAATTATGTTACGTGCATACTCCTGAATTTTTAGGAACGGTCTGTAGTCAAACCTTTTTTTCCCAAGTAAGAGTCAAGTTGCTATGAAAATTAACCTTCATAAAATCCAAAGTGGGTGGAAGGATAAAAAGGAAATTTATACTCATGAACAAAGTTCTTGGAGGTCCCAAACATTTATGCACTGTGATCTTTTTCTATATTCTAAAGTAAAAGGTGTCTCCCACGGCTAAAGACTTAAGAAATGGTAACCTGTCACCCTCATCTAGTTACCTGGGAACTTTCTAAAAGAGCTTACGCTACTGAAGATTCTACGTAGTGACATGCCAACTGTGTCGCCCAAACGACTCTAATACCGGAAACCCTGACCTCTCATTATTTAAAGATACACTTGATTGAGTCACCTGCATTCAAGCAGGGATATTAACCGTAACAACATAATAGTAAACGTACCCACTAGGAGTCCTGTTTGTGATCACAGCAGTGTAGAATAGGAAGGAGTCAGCTCCAGACTGTATGTGCCTGATAATTTGCCCCTTCACCCTGAGACCCTAAGATTGGGATGAAAACTCTGAGACTCAGGGTTAAACCCTGAGAGTTTCTAGGTATGTCTATCGCTTGATGCTGCAAGAGATTCCCCCATTGCTCACTGATGTTCCAAATGCAGCAATGTCTGGTGCATGTGTGACTCTAGCTGGTTTGCAGGAAAATAAATTCATAGTGTAACTGCAACACTTGCTAGGTTTTCTCTACAAAGAACCAAAATATCCAGGATGGGGATATATGTTGGGGTTGCTTGCTATCATTCGCCCGAACCGAACTAAGGAACGGGCAAATATTCGTATTCCACGAATATTGGCCCGTTCCTTAGTTCGGTTCGGGCGAAAATTCGTGTACATTCTTCGTGTTCGTTTTTTTTTTAAAGAAGGGGTTAATACAGGGATAACGCGGTATGCGGCAGCTTTGGTGCCAGGATTTTAAAGGTCCGTACGAGCAACTCTATTGATGGCAGGGGCCTCCTCTGC
>VKOC01028478.1:0-15819 GCA_009364415.1 Spea multiplicata
CTCTTTTCTTCTTTTCTTCCTATAGCAGTCAGCTACTTTTCTTCCTCTTCGCTCCTCTTCTTCTATCTTCTTCCGGGTCAGAGGGCACTGTGGGCGCGGCTTCAGTGCTGTGCGCCGGGATCTGACAACAAACCCCGGCGCACAGCAGCAGTTGCCGCGCGGATTGCAAGGGAGCAGTATCGGAGGTCTTTAACAGACCTCCTGCTCCCTTGAGTGATTTTAAGCCGGTTCAAGGGAACCGGCTTAAAATCACTCAAGGGAGCCGGAGGTCTGTTAAAGACCTCCGATACCGCTCCCTTGCGAGCCTGCTCCTCCAGCGGCGGACATTACTGTCCGTCTCTGGAGGGGTGCCGGTGCCGGCAAGTTGGCACCCCCCTGATGAGCGGCACCCGGTGCGGACCGCCCCCCGCTAGGTACGCTACTGATGTGACTTTGTGTGCCTAACTGTCTGCAGAAAAATCTGCGTTTAGAGACACTGGATACAGTTGTTGAAACACCAATCATCGAATAGCACTTGCAGAAGTAGATAGTAATCCCACAAATTACGTCTACCCAATTGCTAAAGAGTCAGGTTGTTTCTTTCTGGAAGTTTAATTACGGGTGACATGTTCATATAAAACTAATTATTTGGATGGCTTTATTGCCTTAGCAATGGGATGTTCCTGCTGATTAGTTTGTTCCACTTGTTGTTATGGTGGAAGACCACATTTAAAACTTTGCCTAAAAGTCACAGAAGGTGAGAGAAGGATTGGAGCCACCTGATGGCAATGGCCCTGTGACTCCTTGTGTTCCTCTCCGATTCTAGAAGCAGATGTGACATCAGCTCCCACCTTGTCTCACGATCAAAGATCTCTAGTTAGGGTTCTGGAAGGGTCCTCCAGCTTGGTGAGGCATCCAGACTGCTGTGGACTACATATCTCATGATCCTCAGTTAGTGTAGTGTACACGCTGAAGTTTGAAAGGAATTTCTTTTCCGCTTAGTGGTTAGCAGGGGTATATAGAACATTCAGTCTATTGCCAGGCACAATATTTACATAATCATTTAATTACCGACATTTTATATGGAAACTAGTATTTTCACATAGCTAGAAATAAGTATTTGCACAGTAGGAGACCAGCGTGCATTCACATTCAGCATTGCCTTGCACACTGCAAAAGGGTATTGCCCGCCACAGGAAACATTTGCAAGTGACAGGGTGGGTAGAGAGAAAAATTACTGTAATTAATACTTATATTAAATTAGAATTCACAAGGCTCCCCTGCCCAGGCAGTGTCTGGCTGACTCGGCTCCTGCATTATTTAATAAACACACGCTGGCCATTTTGTGTTGTTATTATTAGGATAAATTGGAAGGCTCTCAAAACCACTTGGCCCACTCAGTCTGTCCACATTTTAGAGCTTACTTGATTGGTAACATATTTTCTCATTGTTTTTTTTCTTCCCAAATATACATAAAAGTATTGGGACACCTGGCCATTACACCAACATGGACTTTTATGACATGGCATTCTAAATACATTAATATGTAGTTGGTCCTTTCCTTTGCAGCCATAACAGCTTCCACTCTCCTGGCAAGGCTTTCCACAAGTGTTTGGAATGTTTCTGTGGGAATTTTTGTCCATTCATCCAGTAGAGTGTTTGTGAGGTCAGGCACTGATGTTGGATTTGAAGGTCTCTGTTCCAATTCATCCCAAATGTGTTTGATGGGGTTGAGGTCAGGGCTCTGTGCGGCCCTTCAAGTTATTCCACACCAAACTCATCCAACCATGTCTTTATGGACCTTGCATTGTGCGCTGGGGCACAGTCATGCTAGAATAGACAAGGGCCTTCCCCAAAGTGTTCCCTTCAAGTTGGAGGCATAGCAATGTCCAAAATGTCTTGGTATGCTGAAGCATTAAGGGTTCCCTTCACTAGAAGTAAAGGGCCCAACCCATGAAAAAAAGGCCCATACCATTATCCCTCTTTCACCAAACTTTACAGTAGGATAGCTTATCCATCCTATTTAAGGATAGACCCTTGCTGTATTTTTATATCCAGAACATGGGGTTTACCCACAAAAGCTGACAGTCAAGTTCCACCGTGTGTGCATACTCGCCATAACATTTCTTTGAAAAATCATCATTTGGCTAAATGGTTGATACTGGAGATCACATTTACAAAACAAAAACCCAGCAATTTGTGTATTAATTGACTTAAAGGTGCTGGTGAGTTCCTCTTCAAGTTCAGCTTGAGTTGCCGGTCCATTTTCAACAGGACTCAACTAGCCAGTGACTCAGCTTTACTAGTAGACAATCACCTTGACCGTTCTGACTAGCTAATTCAGGTGAGGTTGATAGGTCCAATTTACTTGTGTCCCTCAAGGTATTCTTTCCACCGAGATAATTTACCTGCAAATAAAAAAATAAATCTACAACCTTTACCTATACATTTAAATACACCTTTTTAGCCTGTTGTACTTGAGTCAATCTAGCTTCTATGCAGAATGGTTTCACAAATGTCTCTTTAGCAGTATCTACCACCTCTGCTTGGATGGTAGTCAATGGATTCACCACTCCTAAAGTCTTTTAATTTGAAGGAGTTATCCGCCAGCTCCTGAATAGATTCTATTTCTACAGCGACCACTGAAACGTGCCCTTCATCTGCGATTAATGTGAAAGTTCTGTCCCATCTCTCTCGCTTCTCTCCACCAAACTATAAAAGCTGAGAAGAGAATAATCAGTCCTTCTGTGTGTGTGAAGAGCGTTACTCTGCTCCCAGAAAGCCTTCTAATTTTAGGCGCTTTATAACGTTTATAAATAGCGTACTGTGAATAGAGCCTGCATCTTTTCAAAATCAAGAGCATGTGGCAAGGCTTGGGTTAATATGCTATTCTTCACATTAGAGCAGCCCCCCCTGACGGTTCATGGGTTCTGTTACCATGGTGATGTGGGGGTGGGGGTGAGATTCTGCAGATTATCTCCATATTTCCCATTTGCGATAGTCTGCATACGGTGTGAAGGGCAATGATAACGGTTTGGGGCTTGGAGCGATTGCTCCTGATTTAGGGTCAGTCTACCTGTTTGCCCCACACAGTATCTGTTTGTTATTAGCAACCCCTCCGTGCTTTTTATTGTCAGAATCTATGTGATATTTTATTTCCAGCAACCCAGTTAATTACAATCTCGTGATACACTATGGTCTTGCCTACACCTGAAATTTACATCGCTGGTCATTCATTTAATGAAACAATTAGGTAAAACTCCATGGTTGCAGGTTTTTTTTTATATTGTTAGATGTTTTAGGTCACCTCACCTACATCTGGCAAGATCTCTGATTTTGCCCACCAATCTCTGAATTTTATGTTGCTCACGCATGTAAAACACATGCTACAGAGCAACCGTATATTGATCAGTGCTGCTGACCCTCCAAACAGCGCTGAGAAGTGGCCAAGGAACACGGTGAGTAAACAGTTAATTGTAAAGACTTTTTTCCTAGAGTCTGTGATGAGGCTGGGAGGAGAGAGAAGAGATGCTGCTCTGAGTTCACATTGTCACACAGTTAGCGGCTTCCCAGGATCTCCGTGCAGCTGTATCTGCCGTGGCCATGCAGGTAAGAGGGTACTCTGTGTGCATTATTACAGGGGTGCACTGCATGTCACTGTACCCCCTGCTGAGTGACAGTGTTATGGGGTACAATGCTTGTCACTGTACCCCCCTGCTGAGTGACAGTGTTACGGGGTGCACTGTATGTCACTGTACCCCCTGACTGAGTGACAGTGTTACGGGGTACAATGCTTTCACATGTACCCCCCTAGCTGGTTGACAGGTGTCTACGGGGGGCACTGACATGTCGAAGTGTCCCTCGCTGAGTGACGTGTTACGGTTGCACTGCATGTCCTGTATCCCCCTAGCTGCGAAGTGACAGTGTTTACAATGCTTGTCACTTAGTTACCCCCCTGCTGATGACAGTGTACGGGGTGCATGCATTCACTGGTACCCCTGCTGTATGACAGTGTTACAATGCTTGTCACTGTACCTTTTGCTGTGTGACACAGTGTTACAGGGATGCGCGGCATTTCACTGTACATTGAGCTCTGAGATACAGTGTTACAGGGGGCACTGCAATGCACTGTACATTGAGCTCTAAGATACAGTGTTACAGGGGGCACTGCATGTCACTGTACATTGAGCTCTGAGACACAGTGTTATGGGGGTGCACTGGATGTCTCTGGACATCCAGTAGTGTTAGTATTATAGTATTATAGGGGTGTACTGCATGTCACTGTACCCCCTGCTGAGTGACAGTGTTACGGGGTGCACTGCATATCACTGTACCCCCTGCTGAGTGACAGTGTTACGGGGTGCACTGCATATCACTGTACCCCCTGCTGAGTGACAGTGTTATGGGGGGCACTGCATGTCACTGTACATTGAGCTCTGAGACACAGTGTTACGGGGTTCACTGCATGTCTCTGGACATCCAGTAGTGTTACATAGTATTATAGGGGTGCACTGGATGTCACTGTATACCCTGATCTCTGACACCCCTCTGATCTCTATGTTTGTTTTATTTTTCAGTTTTATTTTATCTCCTCCATAATTCTCAGTTTTTACACCGTCTCTCCCCTCCTTTTACCTTCTCATTACCTCTGCTCCTAATACCCTTCCATTTTCATCCCTCCCCCATGATTCTTAGATTTTTACTCGGTCTCTTTCCCCTATTACTATCTCGTTACTGTTCTATTATCTCTCTCCCTAATACCCCCAAAATATTTCTCTCCCCCATTACTATCCTATTTTTCCCCACTTACCCTTCCCCATTATTATTTCTCCCTATTTTTTTCCCTATTTTCTTTTCCCCCCTGTTATTCTCCTCATTACGGTATCATCACATTCCCTCTCCTATTAGTCTTTCATTTTCCCCTCTTCTCATTATCTCTCTCTACCTCCCATGTATCTACTATCTCTCTCGTTACTTACGTCTATTATTCTGCAACTCTTTCGTTTCGTTCCCCTTCTCCCTCGTACAACTCTTTTTAGTTCACTCTCCCGTCTTCCACTCAGATACTTTCTATAATTCATTTTATTTTCCATGTACTTTTCTCTTTGTGTTCTTTTTTCCTCTCCTGTCGAGCTCTTATCTCTCCTCACTTCCTCTTCAAGTCGTGATCTTCATTACATGTGCATTCACACATGTTTATAGATGGTCATATGCACATACACATGCCGAATAACATTGAGCACTGTGCCCTCTCCTTCATTCGTTTCATTCATTCATTTCTCCAGCTCAGTCTATGGAATACAGATCAGAGGGATGCAGATCTTGTCCACAGCTGTTCTTGTGTTCATCACTTCCTTCCCCACACTTTCGCTATTCAGGTTCAGATGTTTTGCTATTCTGGTGGAAATTGCTCTGTGCAATGATGCTTAGCACCCCCTGTTGTTCATGGATATGAAATATACATTATTGCCATAAATTCTAAGCCCAGCACACTCTATTAACCATGCAGTTGACATTTTATTACCGGCAAATCCTCTCCAACATGAGAAGGGCTTACGTTTCACCAGCAATTAGCCATACTACACTTTTCGTCACTCTGGGTATTCTTTTAACCCTTTCATTGCTCATAAATAAGGATTAACCTTATTTTATTAGAGGGAGTTTGCAGGAGAGCTGCAGTTTCATCTTACTGACTTCAATTTAAGTTATGAATTGTCAACCCCAGTGTCTTTAGTTCCAATAATAAATATATAATATTAGTTGGCCCTCTTTAAAGTATGCATTGTGCAGGGTCATATCAACCACTCTTTCACAATGCCTATAGAATTATGAATATTAAAACCATAATTTGTCGGCAAAGTCCTCTGTGGTGAATAGAGCCCAAAGTGAGATATCAATTTTTCTGTAAAATATTTGAAAAAGGTCATACATTTTTTTGACCCCCAACCAACTGGGGTGAAACACTCTGCAGCGATGCTTGGCTCGACCCATTTCACTAGCCTGGGCCATTTCCACCGACTGGTCCCAGAAAGGGTTCGGTCTGCTGACTGCCCTTTTAATTTAAATATTTCTACGCATAAATTGTCCATAAGATATCCAACATTGTTTTTAATATCCAAAACCATTTGAGAAGAGTGTGTGCAGCAATGTATGCTAACGTCCATATATTATGTTATTTATTCCCAACAGTTATTCGGAAGCTGCTAATCTCTAAAAATATAAGCAAAAAAAAATAAAAATGGCTACTTATCAACCTCATTACCTTCATAATCTCTATATTAAGAATGTGCGTACCGGGGCTGCTCTGTTAATATTATATATTGTGTGATGATGTAGCACTCGTTAAGTGATTTATTTAGCAATATGTCACAGCCCAGCCTGTGTCGTGGGCTCTTGGGCGTCTGAGAGCAGCAAACCATGATAATTATACCTGTTAACCCATTCTGCGCTAGCGCACGTCTACATGTATATATTATAATTATTAGTGTCAGCAGATTCTGCAAAGCTGTACTTTCTCTTAATCATAGTAACAAAACAAACTGATGTATACAAACGGATGGAAGTGATCTAATCACTATAGCAACAAATGGTATGCCCAATCAGCAGGAAAGTTCCAATCGTCACTATGGTGATTTGAAACTTTTTACTAGAATTACTTCACGGAAATAATTCCAAAATGATTTTGAATGAGCAATATGTGAAACAAAGCCTAACCAGAGGATTGTTTGCGGTCTTCTGCAAACAGGATGGTTTGAATTAGGGGATCGTCTACTAAAAATAAGCCACACTTTGCCATATTGCTTGGGATAGGCATGGACGTCAGGCACAAAGGGCAATTGCCTGTTTGGACGGTGACTCTCATCACCTCCCATGTACCTTTATTGCCACTCATGCTGAATACACGTGGTCACAGCAAAGGTGTAAAAGTGTGCGGCTATGTGTATCCGAAAGGCAGCCATATATGTCATGTAATGGCCGCTAGTCTTAATGAATAAGGGCCATTTTGGACAATAACCAATACACTTGGTTAACTATGTATATAAACACTGGTATATTCTGGCCTAGGGCCGCGCGTCCAGGCGGGCCACATAACATGGAGCCCAACGTCTTATTGGACAATCCGGCTGCCTGTAGCACTATTGCTCAATGGGAGATCAGTGATATCCCCAACTGGCCCATTTAAAATAGGGAGGACGCTGTCATAGGATGACATTAAAAGGTGCTGTATGCCTTTAAGGTACGGAGCATTGGGATACAACGTCATATGACGGCACTCCAAAGAAGGACACTGCGCCCAAGGGGGGGTCTTCTGGTGGCACTTTTGTAGGCTTAGACGTAGGGCAGTGCCAAAGATGTTCTCCATTTCGGGCAGGGTGTTCAGGAGTTCAGTTTAATGAAGTTGACTTGGAGTCAAAAGTTAATAAGAGGGTAAAACAAATTAGGATAACCAGAAGGGTCTGTTTGAAAGAAATAGAGGGTTGAGGGACACTGCTCTCGACTCTCGTATAGATTGTCAAACCTTTACACCCGTATCTCAATGACCCTTTCTTTCTCCAAACTCTGCTCAGAACTGTGCTCCAGGTTCTACCTATGCTGAATGTGGTAGCATTGTGTGAATAATACAACAAGGTACACTAGTGTGCCTAATTAGCCTTTCTTTCTAAATAATGAATGACTGTGTAAACACAAAAACAAAGAGTACCTCTATTATTTATAGGGGGAATAGGACGACTCCAGAATTTATAGTTTGTGGAAAATGGCATGGCAGGTAAAAAAACAAAAACTTCATATACTTAATTGGCGAGCAAGCGTAGCCTAAAAAACAGGGCAAATAAATATACGCCGCATACACATATGGGAACAGATAGGCAATTACAGCTCTTATTCCTTGGTCAACTCAATCAAGCATTTAAATTGACATACTTATGCTGAAGTAAGAATATTCTTACATTATTAATGTTAGTGAATCTCAGTGTATTTGTAGGAAATTTAAGGGGCCTCTGTGACCTTAATAGGCTTTATAGAACATAAAAATGGCTTCAGACAGGGGTTTTGCAGTATGTGACTTATTAGATATACTATATATATATATATATATATACACACACACACACAATTATTAAAAACTCACCTATTTTCTCCCCTTCGTCCCTCACCTTGTTTAAAGTAGTCAAAATATAATTTGGGCATAGAAGCCATCTACACCTTCCTCTCCCCATTGGAATAGGGAGAAGAGTTTTAAACTAATATTAGACCCCATCTTGTACCTCTCCCCCTCTCGCCATCCCTGTCCTTAAAAGTAACATTTTTTTAAAAAATCCCTACCTACCATCAAAAGGATGCAGCCAATAGGGGGAAGAGTGGTCCTCATCTTTGGCCCAAGGAATCAGACCAGTTTAAAAATATAAAAAACCCATGGCAGCTAAATGGCAACATATACAATGTATACATACTCTTGTACACCAGCAGCTTCTGTTGACTCAGTTGGACTTTCTTTAAAGGCACTGATGGACAGGTTAGACGGGTTAGAAATACCCACCCGTTAACAGGGGACCTATGTTCTGTATCTCTTTACTTCATTTTCATTTTATTTTTATTTATTTTTAGTTTACTGATGGGATGGAAGGGGGTTTAGTGACTTACATCTTCCAAGATGCATTGGCCATTCCCAAGAAACTCATGGCTTAATGAATGCGCATGTTGCTTCATTTTGTTTTTAGTTCGAATTTTATGCTGTGGTTATTAAAGTCCTAAACTTTGTTAAGCCCTTGTTAAAATGTGTTAAACTTCGTTAATCGTGGGTTGGCAGGGACTGTCCACCTGTTTTAATATTATGTATTATCTTTTATTTGTATAGTGACAACAACAATAAATCCTCAATGTTCCAGAGTTCTGTATTTACTGATTCGATAATTCACGCGTGATACAGTATAACCCATTTTTTGCTATTCATGCGCACCAAGCGGGTATTCAACTCCATGCGGGGTAAGACACTTATCGCATGGGTTACCAGATGGATAAAGAGATCCAAGCGTAGCGCATGTGTGTTGGCGACTGTGCCTTAGTGCAAGAAGGCTGTGTTGAGCCTCAGTAGTAAAGTATGTGTGTTAGATATATTTTTTCTATTTTTTCCAGGGATTTTGTAATAATGTGTGTGTTTTTACGCATGGATGAGCGAATGAGTAGTGACAGTGTGAGTATAGGTACTCCAAAAGATTGTACATACTATACTATAACAAAGAAAACAATTTATAAAATATATTATAAAATAATAAAAAAAATAATAATAATAATAAAATAATACATAATATATTAAATAAGCTGGGGGTTTTTTTACTGTAAGGGTACAAAAAATGATGAGTTTAAGGTGATCAGTAGCAAAATTGTATAGTGAACAGGGTCCTACGGGAACCTAACCCCATTTTTCCTAGAGGATCAAACGCTCCATATTCATGATTTCCGTATTCACGCGGTTTTCAAGGAACCTGACCCCTGTGAATAGCGAGGATCGAGTGTACATTCAAAGGGTATGACAAAGAACTGACAGACTAAGGTGATACGAAGGTCCTGATCACAAGCATGCAATCTAGGAAACCCCTGATACTCAGCAGCTGTAGGTAGGCGAAGGTATTTTAGGTTCAGCATTATGGCTTCCACAACAAATGTGACGCTTTCTGTTAGACCGAAGGTATACGGCTTGCTAGTCGATATATTTATGATTGGTTTCTCCTTTTGGAATAAGGAATTAGAGCACCCCTGCTGCTTTTCTGTATTCATTTAGGATCGGCATTGTCATCATCTGGTCCAAGACATGTGAGAAGCATCCTGGAGTAACTTTTTTGAAGCTGGCACATTAACTAAAGTAAAACATCATAATTTATACAAATCCATAATTATAGATATATATATATATATATTTGTATGTAAGTGTGGTTCATAGACAACCAGGCATTCTCTAATCATGTGCGTATTTGAAATTAGTTTTCGAAGCAGAATGAAGCAGGAGGTTTAAAAGGGATGTATATTTCAGGTCTAAATCTACTATATGCAGACCGGCGTGTCTCTTTTCCTTAACCTGGACATCCTGGGTTCACTACAATCCTGGAAAAAGAAAGCCTATTTCTCTCTTTAGTTAAATTTCAGAACTGCTGTAGCTCAAGAACCAAGACAAACGTCTCTTAAGCAAATCCACCTAAAATATTCATACTATAAGCCTGTTAAAAGTTTAACTATTTCTTCTCAGGGGATGTTTAGCGTGTACAGTTTTTACTTTTATCTCTTTACTTCTCTCTGCTTGAGTACGAGATCAGGAATCTAAGATGACAGCAGGGAGGAGTCTGACCTGGTTCTACTGAGTAGACATCGACTGTTCAGAACACACATGAGTGAACACACAGTACAGAACCCCCAGGGCACCTCTGATTTCCATTCTTCTCCTCTCTGTCACTCCTTCCACCCAGGTTTTCAGCGACAGCCAGGTGTCCCGCAGGTTGTTAGGTGGATCCTCTCATTACGGGTGGATTTGTCAGAACTGTATAAGACAAGGCTTAGGTCACCACTTGGTATGTGATGAGATGGTGAACACCTGCAGCTTTAGTGTCTTTGTGGAAACAGAGCTTACAGCTATGGCAGGTAATACCCATGTGCCCCACCTCGCATATTTACAAGGTGTAAACATTATTGTGTCATCTTGATTTTCTAGAAAATCCTATTCTTCTATTGAATTCTGAACCCAACAGACGTCCTCTCTCTCTAGGGTAATAGATAATAGATAAATTAAGTAAGTAAGTAAGTAGAAGATCAATATCTGCATCATACATCACGAGAGCTTGGTGACTTTTCTGTATTGGTACATTTCATGCTAATCAGGACCCATTAATTAGTGCTTTCTAATCTGTCGTTTTCCCAGTGTTTTTATAGCACTATTATATGAAAAGGTCATAAAGTGCCCTTTCAGCTTGGTATACTAGGAGTTTGTATAGAAAATATAGAATTTATATAGAATATACTGTAATGGAGTTCTGGATTTTGTTTTAAACCAATTTCTACAGAATAAGGTTCAGTTCACCTTAATTTGCTTAGATCATTAGTCATCATATTATCTTTTTTCATTTTCTCCTCTGTGTTTTCTACCAAGCAGCTTACAGGATGGATCCATTGGTTCTCATCTGTCTGCCACAGAGGTCTTTCACCTATTACTGTCAGAAGATGGCCACATAGTACCAGCCCCTGGACTAGCAAAATAGACTTGACACCCTGTGCTATTCACTACTAATTCAGTTAGAGAGAAAAGTAATGGAATATCACAATTAATTGGAAACTGCAATGACTTGTGGACTTACCAAGAACATGGGTTTTGTGTCTATTATTATATATAATTAATATATATTAATTCAACTGTGTAGGGCTTCACATTTTAATATCCTAGTAGTCCAGTCTTCTATAGATTCTGTAGATTAGTTGTCTCTATCCCGGGCCACTGTACAACCACAGATCTTGGTCATCAAGAGTTTAAACCAATGCTTTTAGTCCATATTTCCTGCAATTGCCTATGGCTACATGCCCACTGTATGGAGTTTAAGCCAGGTCCTGAGCAAAGGGAGTTACATTTTCTTTTAAGTTATTTTTATACGTTTCTGGTGAGTTCATGTTGGCCTCATTTTACTTTCTCAATGTGTCTCTAACACAGCATCTCTTTCTTGCAGGGTGACAGTAAGGAGAATGATGGCAGTTTGCTGGGAGACCCTAGCCAGACCTCTCCCGAGAAAAAGGATGGTGTGAAGTGGCAGAAGCCCCGTCTTACCCGCAGGGCCCTGATGAAATGTTGTTTGGTTAAATGGATACTTTCCAGCACGTCGCCACAAGGCCCAGGTACCTAAACCTAGATATTTGACTATGTGTTAACCCATAGTATACCTCTGCTCAACATGCTGTGTGCCTCGTACGTGAAGTTGTTTAACTAATACTTTGGGATCATTATTATTACCAGTGGGTTTTTTTCCATCTACAGTAACACGTTACTAACACATCCATGCGTACATTTTATATATAAACAAGTTTGGTATTAATAGCTAGAAAGCTACAGTGTGGTCCACTAAGTAATTGAAGTTAGAAGGTTGATATACCTTTTGGCACGTCAGGTTCATTATTCATTCCTCATCATCTAACAGCTTTGGGATGAACTGGTACGGAGATTGCGAGCCAGGTCTTCTCATCCAACATCAATGCCAACCTCACAAATGCTCTACTGAAGTGAAGGGTAATGTTAAAGCATACAAAGACATTTTGGACAATGCTATGCTTCCAATTTTGTAGGAATAGTTTGGGGAAGGCCCTTGTTTTATTTCAGCATGATTTGGTTGAGTCAGACATGGTTGGATGAGTTTGATGTGGAAGAACTTGAGTGGCCCGCACAGAGCCCTGACCTCAACCCAATCGAACACCTTTGGGATAAACTGGAACAGAGATTGCGAGTCAGGCCTCCTCGACCAACATCAGTGCCTGACAAATGCTCTACTGGATGAATGAGCAAAAATTCCCACAGAAACTCTCCAAAATCCTCCTAGGACAGTGGAAGCTGTTATAGCTGCAAAATGGGGACCAACTACATATTAATGTCTATGTATTTAGAATGCAATGTCATAAAACTCCCTGTTGGTGTAATGGCCGGGTGTCCCAATACTTTTGTCCATATAGTCTATGAGCATACCTGGGATTGTCACCCCAATGTAACTATAGCAACACTCTGAAAATTGGCCCAGCTGCTGGTGGGGCCAAATGTGCCCTGACTGAAGCACTGAAAGGGTTAAACCAGACACATAATTACACGCATATTTATACATAGCCACTAGGTGGCACCGGTGCACATATATTGATTCACATGTGTTGTGCTATGTAAGGGGAAAATAAGCGGGAGGGAGCAAGGAAAGTATTCTAATCTATTTTATACATTTATTAGTGCAAATTTATTTTTGTTTTCTAAAGCATAGCTTGCAGATGTAGACTTTGTGTCACTCTGTAAGGAAATGACTACTTAAAGGATTTAGTTCTTGGCAGAAACATTGTCTTCATGTCAAGCAGTCAGCTATTATTTACAGAATAACAGGCTTGATTTGATTCATTAATTGAGTAACACATTACTTTATTGACACTATGGTTTTTAATCAGCAGCTCCACTACCGATCCCCTGACACAATTACCACGCGGCTGTTTGGGGTAGTAAAGGTATGGAACAAAATATCCAGTTTAGTAAAAAAAACCTACAAGATAGGTTTCTACCTGGGCTCTCTAGCAGCGCCGCCTCACGGAATAGCATTCTACAGTGGACATAAAAAGTCTACACATCCCAGGTTCTTGTGATGTTAAAGAATGAGAAAAAGATAAATCATGTCAGAACTTTTTCCACCTTTAGTGTGACCTATTTCCAAAGCATTTGATTGTACAATGGAACACAGTGAAGACAGTCATCATGTAGAGATAATATGGCACAACAGAGACATTACCAAGAACTGGACGTCCTTCCAAAATTGATGAAAACACTTGAAGAAAACTGGTCAGAGAGGCTTACAAGAGGCCTACTGCCGCATTAAAGGAACTGCAGGAAGTACTGGCTGTGTGCTACATGTCACAACAATCCCCCGTATTCTTCATATGAATGGGCTATGGGTAGGGTGGCAAGACGGAAGCCTTTTCTTACAAATAAAAACATCCAAGCCCGGCTGAAGTTTGCAAAAACAAACATCCAGTCCCCCAAAAGCACGTGGGAAAATGTGTTATGGTCTGATGAAGCCAAGGTTGAACATTTTGGCCATTATTCCAAAAGGTATGTTTGGTGTAAAAACAACACTGCACATCACCAAAAGAACACCATACCCACAGTGAAGCATGGTGGTGGCAGCATCATGCTTTGGGGCTGTTTTTCTTCAGCTGGAACCGGGGCTTTAGTCAGGGTGGAGGGAATTATGAACAGTTACAAACACCAGGCAATTTTGGCACAAAACCTTCAGGCATCCATGAGGAAGAGGAAGTTCACCTTTCAGCACGACAACAACCCAAAGCACACATCCAAATCGACAAAAGCATGGCTTCACCAGAAGAAGATTAAGGTTTTGGAACGGCCCAGCCAGAGCCCAGACCTGAATCCAATTGAACATCTGTGGGGTGATCTGAAGAGGGCTGTGCACTAGAGATGTCCTTGCAGTCTGACACATTTGGAGTGCTTTTGCAAAGAAGAGTGGGTATATATTGCCACGTCAAGATGTGTCATGCTAATAGACTCCTACCCAAAAAAACTGATTGCTGTAATAAAATCAAAAGGTGCTTCAACAAAGTATTAGTTTAAGTGTGTGCACACTTACGCAGCCAGGTTATTGTGAGTTTTTTAAAAAAATGTTACCCCCTTCAAAGACTTCAGCTTGTTTTGCAATTGAATTGTTCACGTTATAAGGTCACATTAAAGGTGGAAAACGTTCTGACATGATTTATCTTTGTCTCATTCTTTAAAATCACAAGAACCTGGCATTTTAACAGGGGTGTGTAGACTTTATATCCACTGTAGATTAGTCTTCACAAAGGGCATCAGATGGCCCTGCCAGCACTGCAGCATCCCCTATTTCTCACTTATGACTCCAGGGCATATTACTTCCTCCACCTGTAATTAATGTACTCATGTTTGTAAATAATCCCCTAATACATTATTATATATATTGCAGTGCTGCAAAAAGAAATGGAATTCCATCAAGCTGCTAAGAAAAATGATGTGCCAACCATGACCAAGCTCAAGGAACAAAAAGTTAACATTAACGCTAGAAATAACGTGAGTTTCATTGTACACAAAAGTTAATTTCTTGATAACAGTCAGGTATCCAATTTGATAATAACATTAACACATATTAAGACATAATAGTACAGAGAGAGAAGAGAGTCCTGCTCTTGCAAGTTTATAATCTTGTACACATATGTACATTTTCTTCCATAAATGCATCTTGAGACTATATTTTTTACAATGGTTAACAGTAATAAAAATTAATTCACTAAACTCACTAAAAACTTGTTTACTACCATTCAGCAAACTCAGTTTAAATTGTATCAGGACACATTAGATCAAGTATTTTTAGTAGTCCAATGTAGTCATAACCATGTAACTTTCCTGTATAAATCTATTTTTGTAAATATGTAATACTGTATTGCATTGTCTGTATAGCTGAATCGCACAGCTCTTCACTTTGCCGTGGCAGGGAATCATATACAAGCAGTGTCATTTCTCCTGGGACATAAAGCCAGAGTAGATATGACTGATAAGGTACGTACCTCATTCGGTATTATTCCAAATGGACAAAGATGCACATTGTTTAGTGCAAATATACACATACCCAGCACCAATAACTATGATACACTCCTAGCATGTTAATCATGTAGCTAATTGAATGAATACTGTATCATAATAATGAGCTCATAGTGTTCATAGTGTTCATAGAGCTCATAGGGTCAAAATCTCTTTACTCTTTGCGCTCGGATTCTGCTCCTTACAGATAGATTTAGCAACGGTGCAATGTAATGGGGGTCTCCTTCTGCTTTTAAGGAGTCATATCTAATCACTTAAGGGAAGGGATCTCAACTTATATTTACACCGGGTTCCATAAAGGCAGACGCGTGTGTCTGGGGATGATATATGTGTAAGAGGAGTGTGTGTAGAGCATGGGTAACATAGGAACAGAGAATTTGTGTCAGACCTTAATCAGTTCTTAGTCTAAAGCTTAGAATAGTGTTACGTCTATCCCATGCATGTTTAAATTTCTTCATTGTATTAGCTTCTACCAACATGTAATGGGTCCATTATCC
>VKOC01028479.1:0-15711 GCA_009364415.1 Spea multiplicata
GGGCTGATTGAGGACAGAGGTGACACTGGGAGGGGCTGATTGGGGACAGGGGTGACACTGGAGAGCTGAACTTGTGAACACATACAGACACAGAGATTTCTTTTTTTTGTTTAATAATTTAAAAAAGCACTATGTTGTTTGTCCCCCATGGACACACTTACATACACACACATACCGATTTTTTTTGGTTTTTGTACAAAAAAATATTGTTCAGTTTGTGCAAAAATAAATTTGACTTACCTTTTAAGTCAAATACTTCTATGTCCCTGTCTCTTTTTCCATAGTCCGAAAACAATATCCTGTACCATATTTTATGCTATGATAATTCTTAATAACAGTTCTTATTCCTAATCAAAATTATTATTATCTTATGACATTTTATTTTACTACAGGATATATTGAGATCAATCATTTAATGTAAATCAGTAAAAGAAGCCATAAAGAAATAGGTGACCAGGGACGAAGGATTAAAATTAGATTTGGCACTTTAAGGCCAGCGACTGATAAATGACGTATGTGGGGCCAGATGGATACACACTACATTCTTACACTGTTGTTGTTGGAGACCACTAAAGGACAGGACCTGTCACCTGAGTGGTTTGCAAGGTTTGTGAAGGGGCTAACATACCTAATGGCATACTGTACTAGAAATGGCCAAAAGACACAAAAGACACCAAGCAAAAAGTTAACACAACTGTCTATAAAAAAAAGAATATATATATAAATAAGTATAATATATATATATTAGCATCACCTTTACTTGTTACCTGCTCATCTAGAATTTGTATATCACGTAGAATGCCCAGATTAATATTTTGCATGTAGTAAGGTATTTTTATGGATTTCATGCATCACGGAATTTTTGCTTGCACCAGTAAGCATTTTAGAGTGCTACATAAATCCTACATGTCCATTTAGGTCTTTATCTGACATTTTTCTGATAGAATGCAATGGGTGTTTTGGTTAAAGTACATATTTGCTAAAAGGTGACCTTCTTGTTTGGCTGTCTTCTGTGCTAATAAGCTAAAGGATTTGGTATCTAATGAGTGTTTTGTATATAAATAGTGCTTGATGGCTTATTTGAAATTCTATAGATACAGCATGACCAAGCTTGGTTAAAAGTATTTGGAACTCAACCAATCTTATACAGAAAGGTTTATTGATTAAGTAGAGACAGGGCACATTTTAATCATTTTTACAGCACTGCACTGCCTGAGGTGCTAAAATCCATTAAACAGGGATTAAAAACTTTGTTTTAAACTGGCTCCTAATTTGTTTCTCAGTGTATAGTCAACACTATTCAGTGAAATCAATCAGTTACTAACGTGTATTACAATTAACGTGTTTCATTTTAACTGTACACGCTGACCTGACCCTCTACATGTCAACTGTTCCTAAACCGAAATTACTCCTCTTTATGACAAAACTAAATTTGGCTGATATGATGTATTCTATTCATGCTTCATAAGCTTGAATTTGATGACGACTGCTTTTTATTATTTTTTGTGCCATTAAAAGTAAACACATTTTTTTCTTCTACCAAGTAGAATCATTTGAATAACGCATGTGTAATTTGCTTAAGTGATCCAATTTTGGACATTCTAGTCCAGTATTAGAAACAAGATTTAAAAATATTTAACATTTAAAAAAAAACAAATTCTTACAATGACCTAATGTTTTACAAAAGTTTCCGTTTAAATAAAATCAATAGGAGATTCTTGACTATTTTGTATTATGAAGAGCCAACCACAGTGAGCTTCTTCTGCAATAACTTGCCGCAATTACATTTTAAAGCTGGCGGGCAGAACACACACAGCCATGTTGTACATATTCATTCTCCGCAGTATATCAAGCCAGTGGCTGCACACTATATGACCCTATCTACTGCTGGAGCATTAGTATAAGTAAGTATTCGGCCCTAATAGCCACCGTGCATCTCATCGGCGTGCAAGATGGCCAGTCTAGACCTGATGCATAGTTTAATCAGTGAGAGTTCTGAAAAGTTACTTCACGGAATAAACAATGCATTATGCAGGCCCAATCAAGCCCTTCATAATGCAAAATTCTCCCACAGAGCTGAAATGTTAAATTTTTTGTGTAAACATGAATGGGTAAGTGTATGTGAGCGTGAATGTGTATGTGTTTTTTTATGTATGTATAAGTGGGGGCAAATATGACACAGTCAAGCTGTTTGGAGGCAAATATGACACAGATATGCTGGGGGGTATAAAGGGGAAATAATAATAGATGATGGAAATCATGGCAGAGGGAACTATTATGATGGGAGATATATTTGTGCATTTATATTCGTATGAATTTCAAATTTACTGAATTTTGGTAAACTTGCAAAAAGCTCCAAAATTTTGTCTGAAATTTGTGGGTCCACGTTCACTCACACTCTCTCACACTCTCATTCTTGTTCGCTCTCTCATGCTCTCCAAAGGCTTCCCTACCTCTGCCGATCACTTCCACTAATGCTGAGTACTTCCACATCTTCTTTTTCTTCATCCTCTTCTGTCTCTTCATCTTCAATCTCCAATCTGCTATCATCATTCGTCATTTTGCACTCACTTGAACTGAGGGCAATATGGCGGCGCTTGCTGTGAGATCACCATAAACATATTGCACTCAGTTCAAGTGAGGGTAAAATGAAGGTGCTTTAGCGCTGCCATTTTGGCGGAAGTTTCTGCAGGGTTATGTCCATGCAGAGAAAGATAGATTGAAGACTGGAGATAGAAATAAGAGAAAGAGTACATTCACACACACACTCACACACTTTCTAAACACTATACAGTTATGCATACATACATTTTTATATTAAAATTGTAGCTCCTTTTATTAAACAGATGTTATAGGAATTTCTGTTAATCTATACATGCAATACAGGGTGTGCATGTGTTTCTACAAGCTATTGAATCAAAAGGTGTACTTAGCTTTTCACTCCATTTTTGCTTTATTTTTGCTGAATAACTCATGGCACAGTGTAATATGTCATGTATTGTTCATCTGAGGCTGTATTTACCTGATTTTTAGACCTGCTAAGGAACAGATGATTGTTATTATGTTCTGATATGTAAAACCATAGAATTCAAAGAGGGTGTACTTTACTTGTCACATGACTGTAAGTATAGTGTCAAATGCCATTGTAAAACATTCATTGTATGCAATATTACATGCTCCCACATAAAAGAAGGGCAGATATATATATGGCCATCAATACTGGCAGAACTACAGGTGTTTCACGGGCATTCTGGAAATTGTTATGAAGTTAAGTATCATGTTTTTTTCTGAATTTGATTCATTTGGTAGCAATAGAACTGATTTCATAACAGAGGTATAGAGAAAGATTTTGTCTCAACACAAACAGAAATAGAAATACTGGGATTCACTTATTTGAAAATTAAGCCTTCAAACTTCAACCACAGTTCTAAAAGGAATTCAGTTTTAAGCTGGAGTATAATTATTGCAAAGTTATCATTATGATCACTGCGATAACATCTAAAAAGAGTTGTCCCCTTTTCGACGCTGATGTGTATGCACAAGGCTTGGTGATTTAATGACTTGTATTGTTTTTCTTTTAATCAATTTTCTGCTTCATATGATTTGTATTTGGTTTTATCCATTTTTGAAGCCATCTGTATACACTATAAAAAAAACTGGAAAAAATGTCTATGTACTTACAACATTTCAAAGCTATCAGAGTTTCTGTTTTAGAGGCAGATTGATATTTTAAAATAGCCAATCATTTTTTAATGGAGTAACGCTTAGGACTTGGGAAATATGTGCGAATGTACACTATCCTACTGTTAGCTCAAATCATTTCTAGGCATGAAGCACAATTTAGATCCCCTGCATGAGGGAGAAGAGCAGAATTCAGCTGTACACAGCTTTTATAACTACTAAATAGAGCACCTTGCACATTGATAAATAAAGTATGTCTTCAGTTAGTGTTTTTTAAAATCCTAATATAGATGTATAAGACAGTTAAGAATTATATAATTTGGTTTGTGCTATACCAACTTATTGATATTTTTTATTTTGACATCTGCACATTTTTCAAAAAGTTAGGTAACCACTAAACAAACTTAACACACTATGCAACAATATCCTAATAGCATTGATACATATTTTTAAGTATATATTATATATATATATAAATATTATATATTATATATATATTATCAAGTATTGTAGTGCGAATACATTTTATTTTATATTATATAGTATTGTGTCATTAAGTAAAATAGATTTTGTTAGTGCATTAGTTCTTTTTTTCTTATTTGTGTATATTTTTTTTATCAGATTACTCAAACTAAATGATGGACTATACATACAAATGGTATTAAAAGAAAGTCCTAGCTGTCCTTCTATAGACAACATGTAACTCTCTGGGTGCACTAAACATAAAAGGGGAATTGTGATTGAACAAACATACATAAAAAGTCAGTTAAACACTGATGCTTGTGAAAAACTATTATGATCAGCAAAATATCTGATAATACATTTAATTAATAAAATCAGAAACAATATACTTTACACACACATACCATGCCATATTATGATCAATTATTCTGTGCAAAGCAAAAGGCTGTGTCATGGGCTCATACCTCAAAGCCATAAACAATTACAATACTAGTTTTCCTTAAATTGCTACTTATTGATTCCTAATTACGCTGTGTTAGTCTCCTGACTGCAACTGTATTTCATGTTGAGATTCAAGAAAAGCTATAAAGATGTATATAAATCTTTAATTTTTCCCGCTTTGTTAAGGGTTGGGGTTGCATTTTGGTGACACTCTCAGTAAGTCCATCTGCATACAAAAAAAACATGTCATCTTCTGTTGTACCGAAGGATGATATGATGTAAAAAACAGGTAGCTATAAATTGTGGTAAATGTTAGACAAGAAAAACTGTGAACTATACAACAATCAATTAAGAATTCTTCAATATATTTAGTTAACAATGTAAGAATACATAAATTACAAGTACTGGGACCCTGAAGTAAGCCTTGGATTGCTGGTGAATTTCTTTGGTATCTTTCCTCCATTACAACACACAAGCTTGCTCTAATAACCATGGGCATTAACCTTATATGCTCTAATATCACACAAATACACTATAACTCGTCCACTCTAACAACACAAACTAACATTATGTAGAGCATGTCCTCAGAGCAGCTTGAACGCTGTTATAGGGTTATATAATGTCGCTGAATGCCTGATTTACCGGGGTGCCTGATTGTTTTTCCCGCATCGCAGCCATGTCAATGTCCTGATGGTAGGACTCAAAATACATAAAAGATAAAACTAAAGATAAATGTAAATCTAATGGTCTTAAAATTATTTAAGTGGTCTGGAGTAGGTCAATTAAACTATCCTATATAATTACTAAAATTAAACATAAAATGTTTTAAATAGCACAACTTACCTTATATACAGTATCAAGAAGTGACTGAACAGAAAGGTTGACCAAAGATTTCAGTAATCTAAATATTTATTCAGTGAAAACAAGTAGTAATGGAGTTTGGCCATATATTGGAGTAGAGTTTTTTGAAGTTAGAGACATAAATGTAAAAGGCATTCTGACTAAATGTAATAAAATATTAAACATTTCATTGCAGTACATTTATATAAAGAGTACCGCAGATTGTAGAGCTATTACAATAAGGGGGCAGTGAAAAATAACAAATAAATTGATGATATGCAATTTGATGAAAAGATCAGCACATGTTAAGTCACACAGGTAGAGAAGGAGAAGAGGGCCATTGTCTTGGAAGCTGACAGTTTCCTAAATAAATTCAGTGTAAGGGCATACTGGACCTGTTTCATGGGGCTGATGTCATATAAAGGTCACATGAAAATCTTAAGTTACAGACACCAGTGTAACTCATAAAAGAGGAACACTTAACAATTTTTTTATTACTAGAGGCGGTTTTGTTTTGTTTTAGTTTTTGCATAAAACACATAGACTTTGTATCATAACTGTGATAACTGCTCCATTTGTAGAATTTGGGCATGGTATTTTGCCTGATGGGGTCAAAAGACTAGGGTGTATGTTTACCTTCAATGTTTATAATTTGTTTTTCAAATTCTTCCTCAAAGTAAGCTAGGATTCTGAGACATTTGGGTAGAATTTGGTGGCACTGCTTGCAGAGGCTATGTTGCGTTCAGTTTTTCCTTCATTGATTGTTTTGGTTATTTATGCAGGGAACAGTGATATAGAGAACATTTAGACAATGGATTAATTAATTAATTGAATTGATTGGACAGGATTTATCAAGGTGCCTTGCACTGCTTAAAAAGCCAATATTGCATGGTTGAAGGTTATTCCTCGTCCCAATAACGAAAGTAACTGTAGAAAGTTGAACATGAAAATATAAATTTTTGTTACCAGGTTGGTTGGCTGGCATGGTGGTTCAGCATATAGATTTGTAAGGGGACAACATATATACAATGTGGAAAGATAGTGTTCATCATGTTGGCCATTGGCATTGACATATTCAGCCTAGTGTTGTAGATGGGAGAAGAAAGGGCACTTTCCAAGATGAGGACACAACCTCAACTGTAGGTAAGCCTAAGTTGATGCTGCAGTGGCGGGGTGTCCCTGGTCAATAACTGGAAGACATGACTTAGGCAGCAAATGCTGACAGTGGGTCATAGGTCCTTGGATAGAATATTGTGGTAACCTTAAATGAGCATCTTTCTGTAGGGTTTGACCCTGCAGCAGGCAGATTCTCAATGTTTCTTTGCTGGCGTATGTGTTGAAATGTGTAATGCATTTGTGCCCAATATCCACAAGTTGATGTTTCAATTATTGTTTGCATTGGGCGGGGGTGTTGGCACAACATAGAAGACATATCTATTCAATCAACTTAATTTTGTGTTTTATTTACAAATGCTCCAAAAAAACTTTAAAAATAAAGCTTAGCTCCCACTGGAGCACTCCCTGGCTATGCTTCTGCTTGTACAGGCTAACCAGCTTAAATGTCTACTATATTAATGTCCCAGCTAAGCCAAGCTCTTAAAAACCTCGCCGGAGACCGCATACATGGGTCCAGGCAGGTAATGCCACACTTGGCTCAAGATTTTTCATGGACTTCATTCTTCTTCCCTCTGCAGTCTCTCTGATTGTGAGGCTCCAAGGGTTTAAATGTCTAGCACCAAGGCCTGATGCAGGCTTCATCAAAATCCTGGACTAGATCCTTCAAACCCGGCTTGAGCGTTAGTCTGTTCCAAATTTGTAGTTTGGAGCATTGGCCCACCCTGTTTTTCCAAACGCTCCGCCCAAGGATCCAAACACAAAATCTCCACATCATATTTGCTCATAATACTCACAAAACATCTCCTTGAGCCTGGTCCACATGTGCTTTCCTGCAAGAAGGGCTAAGCAGGCCCAGCACGAAGTAAATTTGAGGAAGATCCTTGAATGTAATTTCACTGATTAACTTTCCTGGACCACCTCAGCACTTCTTGCAGAGAAAGTCCACTTGGGTTGGCATTTCACAATGCATAATTTAAGATTACTATTACAGAGAATAAAGATGGTGTTCACAGATTTTCCGTTAGCCTGTGTAATGGGAGAGGGTTTTGAAACTGTTGAAGCAAACAAATCACAAGAACAAATCTAGGTTGATATAAGCTCAATGTACTTTTTGTTTTGCAAATAGGGCAACTGTAATATGAAATTAGGTTTTATTGTAATACAATACAACTGGTTAAATAGCATTAACTTTGTTTATAAAACTCTGCAAGATACAGTACAGCCAATGAGAAATACTATATTGGCTTAGATGAATTAAGGTGTGAATAAATAAAACATATATTCTAAACGCAACACAATTAAATATAAAAATGAATTAATATATTAATGAAATAATTGAATATAGTAATTTTGAAGTGGCCAGGCTTTGTCAGTCACTTTGTGAGTTCTTTTTAGTTGTTCAAAAGTTTGCATAAAATGTTCTATGTTAAAGAATATGTCATGACATTTATTCATTTATGAAAGATATAAAGTCAATAAATAATACCCACAAAGTAACCAGGAAGATGGATTCCTTGAATCAGACTTCTGTTGTAAAACAGTATTCTAATGTTGGTTCTTCAGTTGTTGAATATATATAATATAAGAGTATACGCTTTTGAGTTTTTTTCATTTAATTTTTTTTTTCTGTTTCACTATAGAAGTCGGTATGTGTGAAAGGTTGAACTTGATGGACTAAAGTCTTTTTTTCAACCTACTATACTATTCTACTATATTAACTAAATGTGAAAACGAAATTAAATGCAAAACTGTTCAGCATTTGGGAATCCAGCTGTTATTTAGAAAATGTATATTGTAAGTCATTTGCCAATACTTTTAAAGTACTTAGAATCCTTGCATAACATTATGTTTTGAGTGCCCAAACAGGAGTGTACAGTCTTCTGCATAATGACTTCTGCATTCCTCATTGGCTACTCATTGGCAGTTTGCATTTCGACATAACAGAAATCTAATTTAACCGGGGATACATATTGAAGTGAACAGCATAGGGGTATATTAAAATGGTCTGGTAATCGGAATGGGCTTTATAATCATATAATACATTTAAAATGCCCTTTTACATTTTGTTACTTTTTAATTTCACATTGTGTTTTTTTGATAAACAAAATAACTCTAGTTATCTAGTGGCACAGAATGCCACTAGGCATTATCATTGATATTTAATTTTTATTAACGTCTTCAGAAACATTCACCATTGCAGCCGCTTACTTATTTATTCACTAAATAAGTGAGTATCCTGAATATAAATGAGTATCACTCAGTGAGTCAAACACATCTGCTAGAATCCTCAGAATGTGTATGCATCTTGTAACACAGTGTTAGGCGGTACATATACAAAGCAACAGAGATCCCTTTGGTTAAAGTCAGAGTACTAGGTTATTACTTCTACTGCTGGAAGTGAGCATCATCTTACTTTAGATGTGTTCTTCATTCAGCGTCTTGGAAAGCCGTTGGATGCTTATTTCCCTTGGCACTGGAAATAGGGAATTTATTTCATCTGATTGTTTTTCCTTTGTAAGACCACCAAAAATGAGTTGTATACTACTGCTACCGTTTATTACTATCTTTGTTCATATGTCTGCTTTTCATACAGTTGCACAGTAATATGAAACACGTCAGAACAAATGACTGAGAAAAAGTGCTTGTCAAAAATAAAAATAAACATTAGGATGAGCAGTCACAAGTTTACAATAATTCATCTTCACTGTTTTAAAGTGGAGCAATTATTGATAATAACACTTAGTTTGTAATAATTTCCTTCCATTATAATAATCGTATGCAATTTAACATCTTTAACAGTTTCTTCAGACACAATTTCTGTATTAACCTAACTGGGATGAAAAAGAATATTTGTGCATTTGTATTTTTGGACATTTTTACAGTGGACTACAAAAGTGTTTTCCTTATGATTGCTACTTTCTGATTGTTGTAATTACTTTATGTATACAAATATGCAAATGTGCGCCTCTCCTTAACCATTTGTGTAAAAAAGTAATATAGTATCCCTATGTCTCCTGCAACTAGTCCTGCACACAAATAAAATATCTGTATCTGTGTGTGAAGATTGCATCCCTGCTGAGAGAAACACACAGCAGACTCTTGATAATAGACTGGGGTTCTTCAGACAGTTCAAACCGATTTATTTTTGAAATAACAAAACTCCCAGCTTCACAAAGTAACGATGGTGTGCTTAACATTCTATAGTACAAAAGCAAACATAAATGTAGCCCTTTTTTGGACTAACCTGGGTGCAGGGTTAGTCTCCAGCTTGGTTACCTCCATATTAGTGATAACAGGTAGTCCTGAGCCTCTGCAAATTGTTGAGAGATTGGAGATCTAATGACGCAGTGCCTCCACTTAGCTGGGATATCTGAAGCTTTCAGATATATTACCCACTAAGAAAATAAATTTACAATAACAAACGGAGAAAAAAAAACAAGGCAGACACAATAGAAACCTTTTTTTCACAAGAGGAGTGACATCCACTAAATATATTGTAGCAGACTATACTTTATGTGATATTAGAACATCAGTAACTATAAACTATGTAAACACACAGCTCTTAACCTAACATGTACACAGAATGCAATAGCACAATTTAGACAACAATGCCCACTTTCACAATACCCCCTCACAAAAGTGTAGCTTGTGTCCAATTTGCAGTAATCCAGACCCAGATTCCCCAGGGAAACGGTGGTGCACTTAGGTGGGGCCCTTCAATGTAGTAGATGGTATTATCTTGGTATAACAGGTAAGGGTGACACCAAAACTTTATGGAAGAAACTGGTAATAACTCACACGTCCCAGGGTCTGTTCTTTTGAAGAGAGTAGGTATTTTGTGTTTTGAGGCTGGATTCAACTCCAACAACCACTAAATCATGCTTGACTAAACTTAGCTTCTTCTGCCCCAGTATGCCTCAGATTTGTAATCTCTGGGGCACAGAAATGCAGTAAGACTGGCTTAGATTCTCCAAGCATCTGTACAGAACATCACTCCTGGCTCCTCTTCCTCAGGTCCTCAATCTCTAAGATGGATGCCTTGACCCTCCCTTTCCTTTTCAAAACATCCCCAGTGATTGGCTTACACAGATGTTCATAATACTGGCTGATGAAGGACAGTCAGTCTGCTATATCTAGAACTCTGTGGTGTATAGTTCATCACCATGGCAACTGGAGGAGTTCTAGTGCCAGGGCTACATAAATAAGGGATAAGTGGCCATCTCATTCTGGGAACCTTAAAAGGAGACAGGCATGCATCAAAGTTTATATCTGACCAAGTGCCATATAAACAAAGCACTGAATTACTATTAAAACATCCAGCAGTGAAACCCCTGTTTAGTACATTTTACTTGCAACAACGCCCGGCCATACAGTCATAACCACCTCTTCAACTAGACCAATAGCTTCTTTCTTTAAAGTTTATTTTAAAGAAAAAAATAGACAATATTGAACATGAAATATCTGCCTTCACGTCCTACGGATTGTACACTGTGTTTTTCACTTACCCTTAACTATCATACCATCCTTGGACTAAGCCAGTTCACCTTAGTCACACAAAATGAGGTTCTGCTCTTGTTCTTGCCTTTTGTCTAGCCACCTGTCTTTCATGATCTCACTAGTATATCTTATCCACTCTTCTTCCTACCCTAATATCTTTAATCTCTCCCTTTCCACCAGATCCTATCCTCCCTCAAGCATGCTACCATTATTTTCATCTTGAAAAGGCCCTTCCTGGTCTGTAGTCAAACTACCACTACATCTCCCTACTAGCTTCTTGAACATCTTGGATACTTTTTCCTATTTATTTTTGTATCAGGAAAAAAATGTTTTTCACTCTGGCCAGTAAACATTTACAAGGAGTAAATCCTGTGGGACTTCTATAGATCCTATACGGGCAATCAGGTACTGGCCAATCAACCCGACACAGTGGTAGTAGACACGGAACAGAGGACAGAGGTGGTGATAGATGTAGTAGTGCCAAGTGATAGCAACATCAGGAAGAAGAAGTATGAGAAAAAACATTAATGCCATTTTAAGTTCTATGAAACTATGGAAAATTTGCAAAGACATATGTATAAGGTACATATTCTTTCATATGTAAGAAACTGTAGTTTTTCCTAAAATATTTCTGTGTGTTTTCGGAGGAGTGAAATTAAATATTTCCTTTAATAAGTTCTAATAAGGAAAAGTTCAGAACCTTCTTAGTACCTTCTAATCAGGAAAACCTTAGCTTTTAATGAAATTTATTGTACCGCATATGAAACATATTGATTGTCTGCCTCCATGCTAAGAAAGGATTATAAGTATTCATGCTGATTGTCCATATGGGGTAATTATTCTATCGAACAGAATGTGTATAAATTAGTTATTTCTATATAAAAGATCATTTTTCCTACTGGGTCAAATTACAATTAAGTACACCATTATTTTTATAATAATATTACAGTATTTTTCACATGTGAAAAATCTTGAAAAAGGTAATTGTTTTACCATCACATTCGATTAAAGCAATATGAATAGAATTCTGTTCTTTAAGAAACTTTGCTGACTCAACAGTATATTTCTGTAATTTCTGTTAACTGGAGAAGAAATAGCTTGGAGAAGAAATAAAACAGGGAATGTTTGTGCTCCTATTGGGTGAAATGTTTACCTTTTCTTAAAACAAATAATAAGGGTAATGGTAATAAGGGGGATTTTTGAAGCCTACAAATTTGGGATGTTTCCCGTCAAATTGCTAAAATGTATAAACGTAGAGCAGAATAGAGCTTTCACTAGGTATGAATGTTAATTTTTTAGTGTTTCATTCTAGAACTAGCAAAAACAATGAAGAGTAATACAAAATAACACAATGACAATTTGCTGTGTGATGCCAATTTCTAGCTGATTTCCTTTAGAAATTTAGAGGATAGTTAGATTCCTTTTCTATACAAGTATTTTATTATATGTATTTAAATACTTACATCATCGGTCAAGAAGGCTGTAATTCTAAAAATTATGCAAGTTATAAGGCATAGAACATTATTACCTATTTAATGTAAAATAGGTTTCATGTTAAGCCAACAGACGTTTTGTGTACAGTTAGTACAGTTAAGATGTGGCGGATTCAGATGCTTTTGAAAAAGATTTTGACACCTTTCTAGTAAATACAGACATTCAGATTTATAACAATTTAGATATATCTTAGCTAATATTTATTCAACTTGAAATCTAGTTATCTTTAAAGTCAAGAAAGATGTTTCCAATATTCGATTGGTTCAGTCTCAGTTTTTAGTTTTGTTATAGCTATGTAACTACTAGTATCAATCCTATCTTGAAACAAATATTTTAACATGGTCTATTTTATAACTTAATGTTAACTTAATTGTAGTTATATCAAAGGCATATTACAAATAGAAGAAAAAAATGTTATTTGTCGAGGACAACAGAGCACATCTTAAGGGTGGATGCCAGGCCACATTATGTAATGCGAACTCTTTCAAGCTTATTTTATTTCAAGACTTTGACATCTCAGCATGAAGGAAGAATAAAAATGCAAGCAGCTCAAGATAACAGACCATGAGGTGAAATATTCTAAGAGGAATGTATGTGAACTCGCTAATGTGTTGACTTCTATATGTGTGTGACAGGCTTGAATCATAAAAATTTCATGCTAGTCGTAGATTATTGAAGTTGGCTTCTTGCACTGCACTTAGGCTAAAACTTGTGAAAAGGGAAGTTTGAGGGAGAAAATGCAAAACATACAGATTAGCTCTGACCTAAAAATATGAAAACACAACAAGGATTTCTTAACTGGCAGTTTTGTTTTATGCAAAACGTTTGTTTTATTATTGACGTTAATTTGAATAATATAAATGATGCGTGTAACTAAAAGAAGCATTACTATCTTTTTTAGCGTCTAACAACAACACTGCTCTAGCCTGAGGGCTTTGTCCGTTAATAGAGCAACTTCAGCTTCCTATCATTATGTATACTCAATAGCTTGACTTTGCCAACACATATTGATTTGTAAAATGGCCTGTCCAAAGGCAGCAGTATCATTAATTGCTAAGTGATCTCCAAAACAATTAGAGACCTCCTGACTGTCGTACAGATAGATGAATGGAACTGTCATCATAATTGGATACCATTGCATTTATCTGTAGACACTTACAAGGCAAGTAAAAAAAACGATTTAGATGTTTTTGTACAGCTAATTTTGTTTTCCAACGAAAAGTAAGAGGCCTTTTTGCATATGAAAACTGAATTCTGGAGGTGGGGGACATTTCCAAAGAGGTCCCTGACACCTTCTGCACTCACCTTACTCACTTACATCATCACCATCTCAAGGTTAAGGAAATGATCAAGAATCAATTTTGCATTTCATAACCACCAGCAACATCAGTATTAGACCAATGAATATACAGATCCGCAGCATCATATGGGACTGAATTTCAAATTTGATTATTTTCATGAATTTCTCCCAAAGAGTATGTAAGGTGAAGGAGTAGCAGCAATATAAGTAGGACACTAACTAGACACTGGTAGATACATACATCCAGCCACACAGTACAGGACACTGAATTTCCCCCAAAATTAGAAAAATATTTAAAGAATAGATTCTGCGGAGTAAGAAAAGATATTCAGCCGCAGCAGCAGGGCAGGGCACAGGGCAGGAACTGGCAGACAGAAACATCCAGCCATATGGTACAAGATTGAATTTCCCCCACTATTATAAAAAAAAACGACAATTGACCACACAAAAGTAAGGAAGGAAATAGAGGAGCAGTAGCATGTGGCTTTGGCAGGCACATGCAGACCCTAGGTGGAGGACTGAATTTCCACAATATACGAACAATTAAAAGAACTGATCCCCAAGTTAAATAAGGAGACAAAGGAGCAGCTACGTAGCCTAGTAAGAAGTAGTAGCAGTTCATCTAGGTAGGCTTGTATCATTTCAGAGGTGCTAGTCTGACCTTGGGGAGCATGGGTGGCACCCACCCAATTATCAAGGCCCTCTGCCCAAGTGGCTGGTGCTCAGGTGGATCTAGTGCAGCTGCTCTGCATGAGTGTAAGGAATGGGGAAATGGACATTTGGGTGGAGCTACTTCCACCACTTGTGAATCCTGCATCTCTTCTTTACTCAGCATGCCCCCTTTGTGCTGCATCTCATTCACATCGAGTACAATTTGAAATTATTCTAGCCTTGGTGCCCGAATAATTATAATTTTAATAAAGACAGGAGGCGAGTATTTTGCATATCTTCCTTTACTCTCACCAACAGCAGCAAAGAAAGAGTTAATAACACAAGTGAAAACAACCAATAGAAACAGTACATAGGTGGTATATAAACCCCCTAACTATCTTCCTCTTCCTCTTTCGTCCGCTGTGAACCGGAACTGAAGAACGCAGCAAACCATATAGCAACGTAAAACCGAACCCAACACTCAGAACAGGGGCTCGAACTGGAACCAAAGTCAAGAGCAAGGCGACAATGCACTCCAACTGGGAAACAGAACCGCTATGACACGGAGATGGTATCAAGCTGAAACAAAGAGAGAGAGACATAACAGAAACAAATTCTTCACAAACATGGTAAAACACAGTAGAACGAGCATCACTGACAGTCATCACAAATCATCAAATGCAACGGAGCAGACAAAACCCCAAGAAAACACAAAACGAATTCAAACCAGGCTTACTTACCCGGAGTGTACACCTAACCATCGGGAGGGTAGGGAGGGAAAATACTCGCCTCCTGTCTTTATTAAAATTATAATTATTCGGGCACCAAGGCTAGAATAATTTCAAATTTTAAGGCAAGACAGGAGGCTTCGTATTTTGCATTTTTAACGCTGGAAACCAACGCCATTGCCCCTGAAGAAACCGGGCGGAAATAACATGCCCGAAAGGTGTAGGCACGGGACCAATCCGCCGCTCGCAGAATAGCCACTAAAGCTCCGCCAGCCCAAAGGGCACAGGAGGCCGCAGCCCCCCTGACGGAAAGAGCACCGATGCTCTTGTAGGAGAAGAAAAACAGCCTTGAAAGGTTTCACAAAGGAGAGGAGGAGTTGACATGTCAAGACCGGACGTATCGACGTCGTGCGTGACAGAAAGTCCTGACACACCCGGCGAAACATTTTTGGGTCGTCTAGAAAAAATGGCTAGGATACAGACAAGAACAACTCAGGGGAG
>VKOC01028480.1:0-36113 GCA_009364415.1 Spea multiplicata
TATACAGTAATAATAACCCACAGCGCTGTATACAGTAATAACCCCCAGCGCTGTATACAGTAATATAACCCCCAGCGCTGTATACAGTAATATAACCCCCAGCGCTGTATACAGTAATGTGGGTCGTGTTGACAAAAACCTGTTTTATTCCATAAACTCCCTTTATCTGCAGACCTGGAGCCGCCGTTGCTGTCAGTCATGTGATATTTTGGGTGACTTTCCCGGCTCAAACACCACACTGAGCTGATACTTTATGGCGATACAGGAATATGTGATGGTTCATAGCGCTGCCAGATGTTACCTCTAAGCAGACCTATTGAAAGATGGCAACACGCTATTAACTTGGATCGAGGTCTCCCTATTTTAAGTGTCTTAAGTGATTCACCCCAAAATCTTTATAATCCGCACCGTGACCTTCCCTCTGACCTCTACCATATCATAAATTCCCTTTCACAATGTCTCTGTCTATGACTAGAACCTTCTGTGGCATCCAGAACTCCCATCAGGTTCTCCTGACAAATTTCCACGTCACCCAAAACCCTTTTAATCCCCTTTATTAAAACGTCTTGCATTTAGTCCTGTTTTTTCCCCCCCAAAAAATTATTCTAACAGTTTATGTCCAACCGCAATCTCCCCACTTACCTTGTTAATAGGACTCTTTGAATGTACGGCTGTAAGAAGCGCTGCCTGTGATTATTGGCGCATAGAAAAGATTAATAATAATAGTAAATTTAATGTAAAAAAAAAAAGCCCCAAACCTTACAAATTAATTTATAAAAAAATTAATATATATTACGGTGCGATTTTTTTCATTGAATTTAAACCCTCGTTCTGCTACTTTGCAATTTGCATATCTCGTCTAACCCAGGCTTTTATTGAAGATCTTCTTTTTTTCCCCCCACATTTCCATCTCACCTCAGGATTATTCACCGACGCCGTAGAATACTAATGACACCCGGATTCCGGCGTTTATCCTCTCAGGCGTAATTTTCAGTCGCTGAGTGCCGCTCTTGTTTTTTTTTTTGTTGAAATGTCACATATTTCACAAAGACGCACAAAGGGATCTATCTGGAGAGGGAAAAGAGCCCAAATTCTCAGAGCTCTCTGGCTTCACCTCGGGTTGGCATAACGCATTCTTTAAACTTCCAAAAGATTTCACAGGACTCCATTGCGAGCATCTTAAACCACATTCTGCCACTTGCTTGGCTCGGCCGTACATTGTTGACGCGTCTCTCGCCAGCGTGCTTGAATCCGCTGAATAGTGTCTCTTAAGTATATGCTAATTTTGTTGTTTTTTATGTACCTCTGCATAATGTTGTTTTTTTTTTGTGTTTTTTTTTTTTGCATCGTTATTAGTTTAGTTTCCCACAGAATAATTTATCAAACTTTCAATAATTACTTTTTTTTTTTATTGCTTTAAGGAAATCCATACTGTTAGAAATCAAATCTATTATTTTTTTTATTTGCTCAAAGTTACATTTTCAATGAATTTCTATGGGAAAATTTAAAATTTTTTTTTCTAGTTTTCTTTTAAAAAAAAAAAAAAAAATTTCAATAAAATTATATTTTTGGTTAAACTTTTTTTTAATTAAAATTTATTTTTGGTAAATGGATTTAATTCGCCCTAGCATGCAGATAAATAAAATATTTCTTAAAATGAATCTGTGCAGTTGATTGATTTAAAATGTTTGAGTCACGTTTCCATAATTAGCATGCAGTGCCTAACATTCTAATTAAATATTGGCATCCTAAGTAATAAGAGGTTCTGCACGACTAGGTTATATAAGTGTAGGTGGAAACAAGGGGTGCAATCAGGCATGCCATACAAAGCCGAAATAACATCCTGTCCGTATCCTCATTTTTATTCTTGGAAACTGGCATGATAACAGGATTAATAAAGCCTTAATCTCTAATTAACAATACCAATGCCCTATCTTCACTCCCTAGCACTGTCATTGGTGGAGAAATTGGAAAAGCATAATGACTCAAATACATAAATGAGGTTCAAAAGAATGGCTCTATTAAAAAAGGCAAACATTTTCATATCATTGTTGATTTTTTGTGACATAGCCATTAATAGCAGGGCCATTCCATATAATGTTTCCAGGGACCCTCTTTCCCTGTATGTATTGAGAGAGCGCGTGCATGTGTGTATGCATGTGTGTATGCATGTGTGTATGCATGTGTGTATGCATGTGTGTATGCATGTGTGTATGCATGTGTGTATGCATGTGTGTATGCATGTGTGTATGGTGTTAGCGTGAGTGCGGAATTGTGTTAGTGTGTGTGAGTGTACTATGTTAGAGTGTGTGTGCCATTGTATAGCGCTAGCATGTGTGTTACTGTTTGCCATTAGAGTGTGTGTGTGTGTTGGCATGTGTGGGAGAGTCTATGGTGTTGGAGGGAGAGTGTATGTTACTAAATGGTCTTAATATGTGTGTGAATGTATGGTGTTAGGGTGTGTGTGTGTGTCAGTAAATGCTGTTAGTGTCTGTTAGTGTATGATGTTAGCATGAGTATATGTGGGTATATGGTGCTAGAGTGTGTTTGTTGTACATCTCATTGCGCATGTGTTACATTTATACTCACTTAGGTGGTATTATTGTGGAGCAAATAAGCATAAGGTACCAGTAAGACTGGACCTTGCACTAAATGGCCACATGATATACCTCCACTGGTGTTTCTAATTAATTATTTTAATTTGAATATTTGATTATTTAATACTAAGGGAAATTAAATAAAAAAATATTGTTTTTTTTTTGCTTCTTTTACTGATACTTGATACTGATAATTTATAAGTGAAGTTTTTGCCCCATAATATAATTATTTCAGGCAGCTGCATATTTAGCCATTTGAGTTCTCGCTCTACTGGTGTAGACAAACATCCTGACTCCTTATCATACCGTCTGCAGGAAATAATAGAATGACTGAGTCTTAATCACCCAACCAGACTCTCTGACTAATGAGAATCCATGCTCCTTTAAAGGCATAAAGTCACAAAAATTTTTTCAATTCTTGTCTTGCGGAGAAATTAAGGTAAATTGTTATAAAACATGTAAATATAGAAATACCAAAAATTAGTCATTTTTTGTGCATATTAGTGATTATTTTGAATAGAAATGCATTTTTCTGCAGGCAAATTGGTGCATCCATTCTCTTTTTATGAAAACTGTGTGGCTCCCGTTGAAATCAATGCTGATAATCACCCACCATTCATGTGACTGCCTTCCGCAACTCGATTACAGTCCGTGTGTAATGAGCATACCTAAGTATGCTTCCTGCTTTAAGTAGAGACAGACAGGGGAGGAGAAATGAGACATCAGTCCTATGGAAAATGAACGTATGCACTGATTTCTAAATGCAAAATACACTTCGACACGCACTTTATCGAAACATTTGCAGTGAGCTAAAGGTAAGTGGAAGGAGCTTAATAATTTATATAGAATTGGAAGACGAGGTTCTGGTCGTTCTCAAATCAGCCCCCCCAAACAATGTCAATTCCTGCAGGGGTCTGATAACAGAAATACCTTAAAAGGAATACCCATACAATTTTAATAACAATTAGAATCATGTAGACAGATGCTTCTATTAAACATTTAATGTATTCATGTGAACTCTCTGATAATTTTATTAAAAGTCCTACCAGCTGACAACCAAAAACCCTCTTCTCTTATGTGATGCGTTAGCCGTATAACTACAACAGCTACATAGAAGGGTCTGAGTTGCTTTGATGAACCCTTCGGGGGAAAGAATAAATTAACTCATCTGCTAATCTGTTACTTGTTTAACATAGTAGAGAGTGCAATTCATTTTGAAACGGTATCTGTGATTCTGAAGCGGCAAGTGGTAGATAAGTGGAATAGCCTCCCAGCGGAGGTGGTAGGGGTTAATACAGCGAGGGAATTTAAACATGCATGGGATAGGCATACGGCTCCTGAATCTAAGACGAGACCAACGACTGATTAAGGTCTGAGTCTTTACATGGGTAGACTAGACGGGGCAAATTTGGCCGATCTGCTGGCAATTTCTGTGTTTCTATGGTGCCTTATTGCTATATAAAAGGTTCCAATGCCGTATTCTGTTGGAGCATCACATATCAGAAGTGCGTGGTTGCGGAACGAGCCACAGAGAATTTTCATCATTATGCTATATGTTCGGTGGTTTATCTGGTAATTGAGATAAACAAAAATTTCCACAATACCCAGCGGCCTCTCTGTCCCGAGGAGGCAGAATTGATTATTTGGAAAGTGTGTTTTTTAGAGATAATGAAAGTAAAACGGATGGCCTGTCTGCGTGTCATCCCTTATGTCAGAATATAACATTTTTAATACGTGCGCTACGTTACATGATTGACAATGTAGATAATTCAGATGTGTCATTCGGTGACGTGGAAAAATGAGTCAATTTAAGGTCACTTCCAAAACATCCTGAAAAGAGAGATTCTCACATATAACAGCTAATTGTGAGTGTATAGAAAAATATCTTTACCCAACCAGGTGGAGCAGCGAGGATCTTCTCAGGTTTGAGCAAATATTCAACAGCAGACAATAACCAGGTATGCAAATATATAGATTTATATAGTACATAGTACGTAAACATATATGTGTTATAAACATTTCAAACTCAGGTCATTGTAGAATAACCAAAGGCAATTGCAGATTTGTGACTGGCACTAAGACTTATGCTTCTCTCTGCAGAACACTTGGCAAATCACTTTAGGAGTTGTGCATTAAGCCCAGAATCTTAGTTGGTAAAACTAGTGAAAGAACACAAACTTTTACCAACACTTAAAATTGTTGCATTTGTAGCAAGCAGTTCAACTGAATTACTTTGATGTTACATTTGTAGCAAGCAGTTCAACTGAATGACTTTGATGTTGTTCTACTCATTGTGATGTCATACTTTTCTGATGCTCAGGAATGTTTCCATTCTCCATTAGTACACCAAGGGGAAACACTTCAATACTTTGCACAATGTAACCTGTTACAGATTTAAAGGCTCAAGTAACACGCTACCTAACCACTGAAGATCGGTTTAATACCTTCAAATAATCTCCTAAAAATATAGAAGATTAAATATAGAATTTAATTAAAAATATCAGCTGCCAATTTGGCCCTAAAATCTAGGCAGCTGCCTAGGTCATCATTCCAGTGGACGATGTCATCACCAACCATTTGCAAAGAGGAGGGAACATAGTGAGAGAAACCTCAGGAACAACACTGTTTACTTCCTACAACCTCATACCTGGGAAACGTCTACCTGGAGCACTCTCTCTGTGGGAGTGTCTTCTTGAGGGGGTGTGGCAAGCAGCACATGGGGGCCAGGCTAGCTCTAGAAAGCCTTAAATGGACACATAGTAGATGGGAGTGGGCGTGGTCAAATATGACTCCCCTGTCTGGAGAAAGAAGAAACCGCCCACAGATCAGGGGAAGCAGGACTTCACTCGGAGACTCCGGGTCAAACCCGGAGAATTACCAGATACGGATAAACCACAAACTCCATTAAAGTATTCTTACCCCATAATTATCACAGTCTGCCGTGTGATTTGTCTCCTTCTGTGACGTGAACCAAGTACAGACACCTGACCTGTGCTAAGACGAAAAAAATATATAATAATTCCGTGAAATAACGTAAAATAAGCAAAAATCTGCGGGTTTTCAAAAATATGCTTTTGTGAATTGCTTTAAAGGGAGAAATGTTGAGTTGTTTTGAGAATAAAATGGAAAAAAAACAGAAAAGAGATGCTATATTCGTAGGAATTATATTCGAATTAACCCTTGTGTGTTTCATTCGAACAGAGGAGGGTTCAACTTGTTTTAATGTCAATAGAACTTGAATTACTGTTCATTTCCAGGAAGAAAAAACACATTTATTAATTTCAACCGTTACTGTTAGGTCATACTCCAGCCAAAACAATGTGATTCCAAAGAGATGCATCATCCAAAAGAAGGAACATTTTTTTACTATTTATTTAATTTTTATTTTATTTATTATTATTATTAAAATTCCATTTGATTGAATTGTTGGAAGGTATAAAAATATACTTAAAAAAATTATATTTAGCAGTCAGGTGATTTCTTGTAAGGATGCTAAAAATTGTAAAGAAACAGAGAAAGAGAAAAACCGAACAAAATAAAATAAACAACTAACAAAATCCACTAGAGTAATAAGTGCCAGGTTCTCATACAGGAGAACAGAGCCGCTGGTTGCGTTCAGTCTCTAAGGAACTTGGGTGCCATGGTAACGCTAAATACCTCAAAATACCAAAGAATTGTCAGTTACGCTTATCGGAACACAATATTTCTGAAAATCATAGCAATTATAACCGCTAGCATAACACGAGGAACAAATGTATTGAACGGGTTGTCATACATTCAGCTTATCATATAATAGAACAAGGGGACCTTTAATTAAGATTGAGACCGCATTGCTTGACTGCTCCTCTTCTCCTCTTCCTTTTTCTCTTTCTTTATGTTTTTCTTTTTGTAGAGTCCAGAATTTTCAAAAAAGTTTTCTTATAGGGTAGTCTTATATTCAGGCTTTTTCTTTTTTCCCTAAATTAATATTCAAATTTGGGGGTGGGGTCGTCTTATCATCAGGGTCATCAAATATGGTAAATTGGATACTCCAAGAAGGTGTTCTGGATTGCAGAGTAATAAAAATTCATAATTCGGGTATATCACAGATATGGAAATAATTACCGTCCCAGTTATTAGTAATTTTTCTGACCTACATTATACATTGGACCTGAAGGATTTAAACTTTAATTAATTACTTTTATAGAATGCCCTGAGAGACAAAATTAATGCATTTTCACAACTTTTATTTTACCCCAGTACCCTACTTCTTTTATTTTACCCCAGTGCCCTATTTCCCTATCCAAGTGTCCCTAATGTATAACTTTTCTTTAACAAGTACCCTTTTATATAATAAATTTTGTTACCAAGCAGTAACAACGCAGGGGGAGAACAGGAAGTGGATTCCAACTTCCTGTTTGGACTGGAAATAGAATTCCAATGCAGCCTAAACTGAGGGATCATTGGAAATAAATGATAATTACCATGAAATGACTTGGCCTTTGTCTTCGGTGAATTTCAGAGCCGGATAAATCTGACCTTTGTATAATAAGATAATTAGAACAGCTGATTAGTGCTGGAATCAATTATATTCTTCATAGCAGATGTGACAATTACCCATTAATTACAAAAATGCTTAGACTTTTGATCTGATTTCGTAATCTGATTTATTTATGCAAATAGATCCCCAGACCACCTCTTGTGGCTTTGATGAATATTCTGACGCTAAGAGACAAATTGGCAAAAATAGGTGAAATTAGCCTAGAAAAATATGTTAGCAGACAGAACAAGCATCAGAGCCACTTGATGTCCCCTTTGTGTTCCTTGGTTTCCATCATCGTAGAAGGACCAAGCATTATTTACCAAAAAATAGTTTATAATTCAAGAGAAAAATATCAGATTATTAAAATGGGAAATTTTATAAAAAATTCTAAACTTCCACCAAATATTTCCAGTTCCGCTCATTTGTTAATTTAAAAAGATGAGAAAATGCAGTCAAAAACATAATAGTACATAAAATAACAAAAATGGCAAATTGTTTACTGAGTAGTTAATATAAGTAAAATATTTCAGTTTAACACTTCTTTTTAATTAGATTTAAAAGAATAGATAAGTTAATTTTTGTGGTGATTGACAATGAAACTTGAAAACTTATGAGATTGTGATTTAATTTAGCATAATAACTTATTATAAATTTGGGCAGAATGCTGCCCTCTATTGGTAAAATACATTGAGTAGCATTGTTCCATATGCCTGAAATCCAAAGTTATTATGCTACTCAATGTATCTTACCAATAGAGGGGAGCATTCTGTCCGAAGATATATTAGCCATATGTGGCAGTGTGCTCATTTGCATTTATTCAAATAAAATATATTCCCATGATCCTTTAGTCTAACAGTTTAATGCAAAAAACCCCCAAAATAAATAGAAAAAAAAAAGTTATTTTATTTAAATATTCATAAATGAAAATGAGCTCACTACCACATATGGCTAATATATCTTCGGACAGAATGCTCCCCTCTATTGGTAAGATACATTGAGTAGCATAATAACTTTGGATTTCAAGCATATGGAACAATGCTACTCAATGTATCTTACCAATAGAGGGCAGCATTCTGCCCGAGAATATATTAGCCACATATGGTAGTGTGCTCATTGGTCACCAGCAGGAGTCCCCCTGCTGGCGACCAATAGAGTTGCTCATACGGACACTTAAACTCCTGGCGCCAAAGCTGCTGCGGTACGCGTTAACCCCGTATTAACCCCTTAACAGGAAGAAAAAGAAGAAAAACGGACACAAAGAATTTCCACGAATATTCGCCTGAAGAGAAGACAGGAACAGACGAATATTCCCGGAATATGAAGATTTTTTTTTTTTTTTTTTTGCCAAAGACAAGCACAAAGACAAAAATGGAGCCCCCTGGTGCCCAAGTCTAATATATACCATTACATAAGTCATGGTGATGGAAACCCTTCCACTTAAAATTAAGGGGTAGTATAAGTATTATTAAACACTCATCTACAGACACCAGACAAGCCAGAAGGCTTGTTTTTCCCTCAGAAATCTCATGGTGCTGCCACAACCACAAGGGATTCTGGGTAGGGACATGCAAATGAGCTCAACAGTAACCACCTTTTGCCTCTATTCCCACTTTATACATGGATCCCTTGAAAGTAATTGCCCGCTGTACAGGACGGCCTTTAGACAAAACTCGGGAATAGGTGCAGTAGTCAGATCACCGCTCCTGGACAGCTGTTTTGTCCTTAATGGGACTCATCAGCATGAGGTTGTGATACTGGCTTAATAGTTGAGACTTGGGGGCACCATAACTTATTTAATGGTATTTCTTAGCTACCCCAAGGTGTTTAGGCCGGTATTGCATCAAATATTGCCAGCTTTCATCAATACAATCTATTCTTCTATACCAGCCTGGTGTGAGACTGTTTTACAGTACAGACAGAGCCTCAGTTATCCCCTGCAATTGGGCTCCTACCTGAGCTGCTGGCCCAGGTCCTAACAGTTATCAGAATAACTAGAATTTCCGGCAAACACTTTACTTACCACTAGATGGCAGCAGATGTATAGGAATCTGCATGCATATCCAGCATCATTAAGATAGCACATTTGTAGCTGAACAGTAGGGGGTGCGGATGTTAAAATACCTGTACATATATTTACTTATAATTATAATTCAAAATTAATAACAATTTATCAAGCATTCGGTATCGACTCATCTAAAGACACAAAAGCCATGTTGGTGCTCTGTGTCGGTAACGCTAATATAGAAACATAGAAAGTGACGGCAGATAAGAACCATTCGGCCCATCAAGTTTGCCCCACCTCAGAATACTTTCCTTAGTCCCTGGCCTCTTATATCTAGCTTAGCCTTATGCCTATCCTACGCTTGCTTAAACACCTTCACTGTATTAACATCTACCACTTCTTCTGGAAGGCTCATGCATCCCCTACCCTTCCTGATGTTACATTTATAGCTTTGACCTTTTAGTTTAAGACTATGTGCTCTTGTTGTGGTAGTGTTTCTCCTTTCAAATAAACTCTATTCCTTTCCCACATCGACTCCCTATAGATCAGTGTGGTAGCAGATTGTAGACCTGGATCTACTTGAGTTGGACTGTACCAAAGACCGACTACATGCTCTATACAACCCAGAAAAACAGATGAGACTTCCCACTCTCAGTACCTTCAATACAGTTCTCATCAGCATGAGGTTCAGATACTGGTTTAAAACTTGAAGCTTGGGGTAGCCAAGAAATACCAATCGCATAAGTTATGGTGAGTAAAGGTGATGGCAACCCTTACATTTAAATTTAAGGGAGTAGTAGAAGCATTATTATTAAACACTCATCTACAGACAACAGACAAGCCAGAAGGGTTGTCTTTCCCTCAGAAATCTCATGGTGCTGCCACAACCACAAGGGATTCTGGGTAAGGGGCATGCAAATAAGGTTAATAATTTGCATCTGGCTATTGCACCTCTTTTAAGGGATCCATGTATAAAGTGGATATAGAGGCAAAAGGTGATAATTATTGCCCTTATTTGCATTCGCCTACCCAGAATCTCTTGTGGTTGTGGTTGTACTACCCCTTTAATTCTAGGTTTTCCATCACCTTTACCCACCATAACTTATGTAATGGTATTTCTTGGCTACCCCAAGCCTCAAGTCAGTATCACAACCTCATGCTGATGAGTTTCTTTAAGGTCAAAACAGCTGTCCATGTAATGGGTGAACAGGTCTGGTAGGAGCCCAGGTGCTGGGGATACAAGCAGGTATATCTTTACCCTGTGATGCATAATGGCTTGGGGTTGTTACAGACAGGTGCAAGAAACAAACCACAGGCAGAATGAGTCGATAAGGGCTGTATTGCGGATAATGTTAAGAATAACAGATACAGGTGGTAAATCTCTTAGCTGGAAGCTCTCGGGATCTGCACGCAACAGGGACAAGTCAACACAGGGTTCACTAACTTCAATGCAAAGGCCCTGACTGAAGAGCTGGGCAGGTTTAAATAGGTAGGCTTCATCAGGTAACAAGGTGCAGCTGTACATGATGATAGGTCTGAGTGGTTCAGAGTGACAAGGGCAGCCACTAGTGGTTGAGAAACAACATGAGCTTAAAGCAACAGTGAACACTCCAGGCTGAGTAGGGTGAAACCTGACCCTATGAGTGGTGATCTGGCTATTACACCTCCTCCAGCGGGCAATTACTTTCAAGGGATCCATGTATAAAGTGGATATAGAGGCAAAAGGAGATCATTGTTGACCTTATTAGCATGCGCCTACCCAGAATCCCTTTACCCACCATAACTTAAGTAATCGTGTAGAGCAGAATCACATAAGCTATGAAGACCATGGAGCGCTAAAGCATAGATATTCCACAGTCTCCATAGCTGATCTTTCACCAGGGGGCCAAAATGCCAGAACATCTCCTTGCTTTTCTCAGGGACATAACCTGGTGAGAACTTCTGTTGAAATGCAAATTTATTTCCCCCCCTGACTCATGGTGCTTTTGCTGACATCCTCCCGCTGGATTGGAGGTTCTGGGAGAGGAGGTCAGTGAATGCGCCAATTTAGGCAGAAGAAAACCTGCAATTCACAGAAATTCTAATGCACAAGTCTAGTCGTTACTTAGTTTTAAGATGGGTCGGGTCAGGTCAGTAAGAGTTTAAGCCTGGGTTAAGCTGAATGCTACGTACAATCTCCCAGTCCAACAAACAGAGTTCTGACCTTGTACAAGTAAAAACATCCCGGAAAAACTTTGTTCCTACAAAGTCAGGCACAAAGAGGTTAAAAGAACCCTTCCATTGGTTCCATTGATGAATTATCAACTTATCCCACTGCGCCAGAACAGTGCTTTGTACATTAAACGTAGATTTATTTTACATCATCCAAGAAAATCAAATGTAGTGAGAAGAAAACAATGTAGCAGACTAACATTATCTTCTAAAGACCATGAAATGATACAATTATTTAAGTTTCTCAGAACAGCACAAAACCAGGAAGCCTCAGAAGACCACACTTAGTACCCACAAAATAAAAAAAATAAAAAATTATATCAAAAGGAAGAGGACATGAAATTAAATAACAAAGGAACGGGCTGTGCTTATGCTAGAAAACAATCGCCAGCAAAATAAATATTCACTTTATGGATAAACTTTATCTTAAGGGACCAATTTTCCGACGTGGGATGTGAATTGTGAAGGGACATGGCGTGTGAGAGTCTGCAGAAGTCCTAACGTTCATGTTTGAGAGATGGCATCGACCTTCCATGAACCCTAGAAGATTTGGGATGGAATTATAAAAGTTAGTTGTGGTTATACATCAGACATATCTGATTTAGTGCCGATGGAAACCATGGATACATTTCTTGTTTTTTTCATTCCACCAAATAAAGAGTACATAACATACATGACTTATTTTGCCTTGGACCTTGTGTTAAATTAACCATTAAAAAAATACGTCTACAAGTTGGTTAATAACACAGTTGGGTTTATGTAAGAAATTTTAAAAAACATCTTGCACTTTTTTTCCTTTTTTGGAAAAGTCTCGTTAACTGTGTTTTTTTTGCACTTGAGTCCAGTGGTGCAATCAGCCTAAGCCAAGGGTGGTAGGTCCAGGGGGCCAGGGGGCCGGAGTTGATCCTAGTTGCCTTAAAAGTTAGGCAAACCAGCCAAAACACTTTTTTTTTTAAAAAAATGTGATCACTACAATAAATGACAATTCAGTTTTCTGTGAGAGATATACCGTCTGAAAATAAAGTAATAAGTAAAAAATAATGAAAGCAATAAAACCATTTTTATGCATTTTAAACAGTAAAAAAAGGGTTAAGCCTCAAAAGAAAACCCTATCTGTCTTTTAAAAAACCCACTTTATTACCGCCACTCCTGCACATCCTTTACTAACATAAATGGGTAAACGGCTGAGTGAGTGTAAGCATGTATATGGGTGAGTGTAAGCATGCCCGTGAGTGGGTGGCAAAAAGAGTGATTTTTATATTTTTCCCCAATAGGGTCATCTTATATTCAGGACTTTTCTTCTTTTTCGTTAAGATCCAGAGTTCGGGGGGTCATTTTATAATCAAGCAAGTATGTCATTGCTTGGGACACTAAATGAGAATGGAAGGGCCTTAATAGTGAACACTTGTATACATACAGAGAGGTTTCATTTGCATACGTGCCAGCTGTTCTACATATTATACATATATTTTCTCCAGGGATCAATGAAGGAAACCATATTTGTATCATTGTATCCCAGCTGAGGCCATGACGGATGTTCGGTGCGATTATCTGCTCGTCTATGGACCTCCTGCTGATCTCCTGACCTGACATCCATGGTTTAGTGTCTGGCTGCATGGTGGCCCCAGCTAGGGTCACTTATACAATAATATAAATAATATCAAACGAGTCCGTCACATATAGACATCTAAATAATCGTTTTATAGTCACAGAGGAAAAGAAACTGCTGGTTTAAGAACAAACTCCCAAATCCATAAAAACAGATTTTTAAAATGAAAATTAAGTGGGTTTTTTTGCTATTTCAGAAACCAAACCAAAGCGCTTTTTCAGTGGTGAAAATTTGCTGCTGAATACAGAATTCTGTTCCGTTTCCCTTTACAGTTTTTGGAACAGCTTCTAAAAAATGTAGAAAGTGCGGCTTCTGGTTTTGGATAGAATTAGGCCAGATATAACGTTATTGCTTCTTATTTTAAACTTTACATTTTTGTTCTGCTGCAGTTACTGTTTTTGGTCAGCGTTTCAATATCCTTCACCCTGAGTCTCTTCATCTGTTTCTCTTTTGGTTCCTTCTAAAAGAAAGTGAGCCGCCTATCAGAACTTGGCTTTAGATTTAAGGCTAAGAGTCGCTAAATACTATTTCATCTTGATTAGTCAATAGTCAACTTTCAAGTTAATTTACCTTTAACCCCTTAATGACAAAGGCCGTACATGTTCAGGCTCAAAATGCATTGTTTTCAATGGGTTTAGGGACAGCCCATTGTCCTTACGGGGTTAAGTTAATTTAACTGTTTGGCCCTAACAACTCTCCACCCACTTTTGGGGCTAGCCCTCCCCCTAGGTTCCCAGCCCAGGTCCTATCCGATTCTGTTGCCTCTTAGCTTCTTTCAATTCATTTGGGATCTAGCCCCACCTCTATGTCTGGGTAGCCCCACCTCCTTAATCAAGACCCTCCCCCCTCCCTGCCTATTATAAGGACCGAGAGACGGAGAGTTCCGTAGCGAAACTCTAGACAATTCCCATATTTATGACTTTGAGATCCACTTTGAGAAACAATTGGCAAACAATTCCCTTGGTTTCTATGGTTACTGCTCCAAATTTAGCACAGAATTCCCCTTTCCGGTTTAACCATCATAAATATAGCCCTACATCCCACACGGTAAACCTTTCATAAGATTCTCCCCTTCTAAGAACGTATATTTATTTGACTATATTTAACGCACGAAAACAAAAGCCCTTCTCAAAAAAAACCAAAAAACTTTACTACTACAAACTCGATTTCTCAGCAGCGGAATCCTTGATGTCATGAAACACATTTTCCCTGTAAAACCGTCGCATTCTAAAACTTTCCAGTCCAGAAGTAGATTTTAAAACAAAATTGCACGGCGGTTGAGCCGCGGTCGGCTTCTATAAATACCACGGAATTTGGGTTGCCCCGCTTCTGACATTTTCATTTCAAATGTATTTAGTGACGTTGGAAGCATTTCAGAAAATACAATAAAAATTATAAAATACATTTTAAAGTATAAAAAATACACTGATACTAAAAGGGGAACCTTTTGAAAAAACTAATAATAATATGCATTTTTTTAATTAAGTGTAATTAGAGTGTTATAGAGATATTTATTTTAAAAGAAATGTGAGTTTAGGTATTTGGGTGACACATCTGGCTTTATCTAATACATTTATATTTTATATATCACTGTGTGTATGATAGGTGTGAGTGAATGTATGTTACTGTATGTATGTGAATGTATGGTACTGTATGTGTGTGTGAATGTATGTTGTATGTGTGAATGTATGTTACTGTATGTTACTGTATGTATGGTGAATGTATGTACTGTATGTGTGTGTGAATGTATGTTACTGTATGTGTGTGAATGTATGTTATGTATGTAATGTATGTTACTGTATGTGTGTGAATGTATGGTACTGTATGTGTGTGAATGTATGTTACTGTATGTGTGTGTGAATGGATGTTACTGTGCGCATCAGTACATATGTTAGTGTATGTAAGTATTTGACTGTGTGTAAGCATGTTAGTGTGTGTAGAAGGAGCTTGGGGGTCCCAACGCTTAAGATAAAAATAGATACCATAAGATAAAAATAGGGTTCAGATAGGAATGGAAAATTCCGCGTTAAGCCACCAGGAGGCAAGAGAAGAAAAGCAATTCAAGAAAACTGTGACTAATGTATTTAAACCAGAAGAAAATATATAATTCCCATTTTACACGCATTCCAGAAACCTCCACTCGGTTAACATTTTCAGCACCGCTGACTTCTTCATAAGAATATCACCCAAGAAAAAAAGCAACTGCTGCAAGAAGTCTGATTCTATCAAAAGCTGTTGCAGTGTTGTCTTATCACCTTAGCAACCAATGGAATGTTCTGTTACTAGCAGTTTGTGACTAAATATACAGCAGTACCTTCCAAGCATCCCTGTTTAGACTAACCAGTCCCTCTTTGGGTCCTGAATCTCTTTCCTTCCCTTCCCTAGGCCCTCTTTCCTCCCCTTTGCACCTCTTTCCTGCCCAATGTGTGTTATGCCCCCTCTCCTCCCCTAATATCCCCCTTTCTTCCCCTGATGCCCCTCTTGGGGTTTGCTGGGTATGAGGGTATAACAGGGTTCTACAGCCCTAAAAGCCCCAATAATGTGTATAGAAACAGCAGGAAACAGCTTTATAATTAAACGGGATAAAAAACCCATTATTCTTCAAAATGCCCCCTTGGTTACACAAATACCCACCAACCTCGCCGCTATTAACTTCTAGATGCAGTGCTCCTTATCCCACCTTCATATCCCCATCCCCCACCCATCATTCCACGGAAGCAGGTGAAAACATTTTTTGTGCTGGCCCCCACTCGCCCTAAAACAAATGTACCCATTGTTGGCCACCTGAAATGTTGGGAGCACTTTACCCATGCATGGGCACTAGAATCACTTCTTTGGAGGCATAGCATTGTCCAAAATGTCTTGGTATGTCCCCTTCAGACATTTTGGGCAAAGCTATACCTCCAGATTTGTAGGAACAGTTTTCAATTCCACCATGACTGTCCCAGCGCACACAGCGAGCTCCATAAAGACCTGATTGACTTTGGTGTGGAAGAACTTGGCCGGCCACACAGAGCCCCAACCTCAACCCCATCCAACACCTTTGGGATGAACCGGAACGGAGATTGTGAGCCGGGCGTCTCGTCCAACATCAGTGTCTGACCTCACAAACGCTCTACTGGATGAACGGCCAAAAATCCCACAGAAACTCCCCAAAATCTCGTGGAAATCCTTCCCAGAAGAGCGGAAGCCGTTATATCTGCAAAGGGGGGGACCGACTTCATATTAATGTCTATGTATTTAGAATGTGATGTCATCAAAGTCCCTGTTAGTGTAATGGTCAAGTGTCCCAATACTTTTGTCCATATAGCGTATGATCATGGGCCATCCTATTTTCAGTAGTAAAGCGCTCTTCAAAAAAAAAACATTCGTTATCCAGAACTTGATTAAAAAAACATGATACTATTCCTCGTGTTTTGTGCTCTTATTCCCGGATCAAAACTTTCAAGATTTATTTAACTCACAATGTAATACTTTAATCAAAAAAATAAACTTGCGTTTTTACAATAGAGTCGGTTATTTTTTTAGGACTCCGTTCAGCACAAAGTTCTTCCTCTTTTGTCCTAAACAGGTTTTTATTTGTTTTTATTAAAGATCAAATGTGAAGTATGTTGGGGTTATTATTATTTTTTTTTCATTCCCGATAAGACTTCCAGAGGCTATAGCTGGCCAAGCTCTCATAACAGGGATTTCGTCTCACTTTTAAGGCCGGTATTTTAGGATTTGGGTCTCTACTGTTCTTTTTTGCTTTGATTTCCTGTTCCCATCTTTCAAGTTTTTAGGATAATCTATGTTTATAGAATGCGCTCTCATTTTGATCTTAAAATATGAGGTATGTGTTAAATGAGGCCATTTATTTTTACTGGCAGGGTCGGTCTTAGTGCCAGTCGAGTCCGGCAGATGCCGGGGTCCCTGTACTGGGGGGACAGCCAGCAGTCACAATAGAAAATGCCCCCCGATCTGTAGAAGACGGTCGGGAACCAGAGATCGGTGCCACGGTTGGCTCTACAATGCGTCGGGATAAAGTCCTACACTGACGGTGGGGTGACAAAGGGGTATCTTGCCTTGGGGGCTATATGGTCGAGGAGCGTCCCTGTTTATTGGTTTAATGGTGAACTTCCAGCATAGGTTCTTAGTTCTTAGTTGTCAAGATAGGTCATGTGATGTTCGGTGGGACATTTTCAAGCCTCCATTGATTTGGATTGAGTTACTGTTGAGTCTGTCCAGGCAGCTGGCGTGGTTAAGTCGGTGATACGAGTCCAACAGTTGAGTCACCAAGTGAGTCTGTCGGTTGGGGTTGAGGTGGAGTTAACTACGAAGCCTCTCATTTCTCTTGAATTTAATGGCATTTTGGGTCAACTCACTTTGGCGTCTGTTCGCAGTTTGCAGGAGAGTTGTGGTTTCGGCTCCTTGATGCCACTCAACAGCGAGCTTTGGCTGCAATAAGAGCTTGGCTGGCCCTGTATAATGTATAGTTGAATCAGTGAGCTTTCTTCAAAGTCTCCTCACTCACTTAACTATACATTATGCAGGGCCAGCTCAACTTAGCTTGCTGGAAGAACCTGCCGGCGTTGGTTCTGCATAATGAATAGTGAAATGGTAACTCAGGCTCTGCTTAACCCATCACGTTCTTTTTATCTGCAAAGCTTTTACACAGAGGTTACTTGATAGGTGACTCATTCAGTACAGTGCATCTCCACGGAACTGTCATAAATTAGGCCAAGCTTTATATTTTGAAAGCAAACCTAAAAATATTTGATGTTTAATGAAAAAAAAAGTTCTTATTTTATGCAATGAGAATTTCTGTAATCTAATTTTACTATGTAAGGATTGTTATTAGATTTGTGCAAATGAGCCAAAAGTGATTGGGACAAATTTAGTTTTTTCCCCATTCATTCTTGGGCAACGAATTTCGTTCCCTGCCCATTCAGTTCAGCCAAAAATCGGGGGGGGGGGGGGGCATTTTGAATTCAGGAACAAAATTTGTTGCCGAGTGCCCACATTCACTCTCACTCATTCTCCCACATACTCACTCTCTCTAAATGTTACCCTACCTTCTCTGCCAACCATTCACGCTTCTGCCACCCACTTCTGCATCTTCTTGTTCTTCATCTCCTCTCTTTTATGTTTTATTTTCTCTCTTCTATCTATGTCCTCATCTCCAACGGACATAACCTGTGAACTTCAGCCAAAATGGCGGCGCTTCCAGTGACGTCTTATCCCCTTATCCTTTAATCGTGGGGGGGAGGACGTCACTGAAAGCGCCGCCATTTTGCCCAAAATGGAGGCGCGAGGGAGAGGATGTCAGCGATAAACTTGCACAATTCGTACAAATCTGAAGGAACAAGTCTAATTGTTATTAAATATAAGGAGCAATAAGTGAAATATTTTACATATTGTGTTTCCGCGGCGGTAACAGCTTGAGGATTTAAGCTGAAGTATGTTCAATACCCCGTGATAGCATGGAGGAAAGTAGCTGTTGGTTAATGAATAGAAAACAGTCACATCTGGAGCTCGCTCCGTGCCGTGCGTGTCTTGCATAATCCGGAATATTAAAATCCTTACTGTTATGGAACAAATAATACTGACCATGAAGGGCCATGTGGGGAGAACTGGCTCGGCCATTCTGTTTTTTATTAACGAGGGAAGGATTTTATTTCTTTTCCTCTGCGGGACTGAAGCTGCAGCTGGAATTTCTATTCAAATAAAAGTCACCATTTAGATCAGAGGCATCCGATGCCAATGCTCAGGGGCTGGAAACAAAGCGGTTATTATAGATAATGACTATACATTGGGTACCATGTGCCAATTAACAACGGCAATGCCATAACCAGGCCTGGACAGGCCATCCGGCATACTGTTGGGCAAATGGCTTTATCACGTATATTGGCGATCCCAATAGGTTAAAAAAAACAACCAACCATGTCATGCTTTAACCACGTCAGTGAAGATGGTGAGGGGGGTCTGTGCCCAGTCTGGTGCCCCTCAAAGGGATATGTAATCTCTTCCTTCCCATTGGTTGTGAATGTGAAGGGTCTGATCTTCCCTCTTCCAATAGGAGAACCAATGAAGTCTTCAAGGGGATTCGGGAGCCCAAAGGTCAACCCGCATCCCTCATCACAAAGCCGAGTCTTCATGGACTCAGCTCCACTTTGGCATTTTCAGTGAGTGCACTTCTGTCCGGCGATCCTGAATTAATTGAAATAAAAAATGGTGCCACCTACGTTAATGCGGGCAATATTTCTTTTTATGACGCGGTGCCAACCATTTGCTGCTTTGACTGCGTTACACAAAGGCGAATGTGACAAATCCAACTAAGATTTACAGTTGTTAGTAGTCTACAAATCTCTCAACAACACAAAATACACAAAATCCATGGAAGCTCCAAAACAATGAGTAGTTTCCCTCGTAAATAGTTTGCTGATTTTGTTCCATATTAACTCGGATTCGGTTTAATATCCTGCCAAACACAAGCACTGCTTTTGGCGGCCGTGCCGTGATTCATGGTCTGTTATTTCATTTTATGTTTTCCGAGCGGAGACTTCTATAGGAGGAAAATAGTTACGCTGTCAGTTTTTCCTCGGTAATGTCATGCTGCCTCTTAACTCCATCCCAAGAGCGTCAAGGACTTCTGTCTAGCCCAACCCTGCTTTAAATATGGCTTTAATTTATAACCCTATTCAACGGAAAGGCTTAGTGTAACGACAGAATAAGCAAAGGGAATAGAAAAAAAGAGGAGTGTTAAGTCCTAGCAGATTGTAAACTCTTGGACGATAGCAGAGAGGAGCCCATAAGCAGTGACTCTTCAAGCACCTTTTGCTAGTAGCGGGTCCCTAGTGACTCCTGATGCGTAGATATGGAGTCATGACATAGCCATGGCATCAGTCATGGGGGGGGTTTGCCCCAGGACCTCTGGTTGTAAGGGGTCCCCGGTTGCTGCTTACTAATGCTGTGTAAACCGTATTGCTGTATTTCCCTGCAATGTACTGCAGGAATATTGTACTTATTGATGGGACCCCTCTGCTGAAGCAGGGGTATTTGCCTGGTTCTCTGTAGGGAAAAAGGAATACTGTGTGAGGATCTCTCAGCCAGCAGCCTGCAGCTACAGGAACTATGCTTATGTCAGCTTGGTCTATTCACTAAAAAGTCGAGGGGTTTGTGAGGGCCTGCAATGTAAAAATTTGCGCGTAACAGGTGAGGGCATGCGAGGGGAAGTGATTTCAATGTGAACTTGCGTTCCTCTTTTGTAACTCGCAAAATCAGCACCTCCCCCTCGCTAATAAATATAAATTCATAGATATTTAAAAATAAATAATAAAAAAATGAAACAGATACCAAGGACGGAGAAATACACAGGGTTACATTGACTAAATAATCCTGGAGTATGTACACATATATTTAATAAGTTAAAAAGTCCTATGGGAGGCGCAGACTCCCTACTGTGCCCCATACCCTATCCCGTTCCTCGATTCCTCATAACCCCCCTGCATGCATTTGGCCCTTTCCCCACCCCTTATTTATTTTCTGGCAAAACACTAGAATTTCCCTTTTAGGTAATGGCATGAAGCTGACTCTTTGATAAATGTCCTGGGACATTCAGCTCCGTGGACGTCGAGGCCAGTTGTCCCTATTGTTATTCTACTGTTGACCAGCTCTTTATATTTTTTTAAAAAAACACCAGCTTTTTACCCAAATCACATATTTTTCGCTCTTCCTAGGGATGTCATATTTTACTAATCCAAAGTATGTCAAAAACGACCCGTGTTTACCCGATAATGTGTACATTTGTGGATGTTCCGTGGCTTTGATGAGCTGTTGACAGCTATTACATAAACGGAAATAAAGCAGGAATCAAGTAGAAAGTTTCCAAGTGATGTTTATGCAGCTGAAGTTGGGTCAACGTATTTGCCAAGGTAAAAAACATTAAAATATTTGCCCCTAGTAGGACTATTGTTCCGTGAGCGCTAACAGGCGACAGAATGTAATCCAACCTCTGTTAAATGATTTCGCTGATTCCATTCTTTCCTGATCTTTCACGAAACTGTACGTAACTATCAACGGAAAACGGAAAAAACTTTCTACAGTCAGAATATTTATGAGAATAACTTCTACTCAATCCTGGGAGGGGGTTTGGTCATTGAATTATCAGTACTGATGATGTCATTATTTTATACAATAAAAGTAATGCAAAGATACAGGTTTAAATGCCACAGAACCCCAACACCGGACCAGACGGACCAGACTGAGCGTAAAAACACCTCCCACACTTACATCATCAAACGGCCACTGGCCTTTTGATGATGTAAGCGTGGGAGCTTACATCATCAAAAGGCCAGTGACCCTCGGTACCAACATCTACGTAGCTACGAGTCATAGACGAGTCAAATCGCCATCTTCTTCACCCAATTGGAATCTTAAAGGTTTCACTTTAAAGTTCTGGAATTCTACTCATTCTTCTAAAATGCTTTCCGTCGGATTGGAAAAGAGAAGACATTTCTGGAAGCGCGGGAGAAAAAAAGTAACGTTTTTTTGATTTTTAATTTGTTGGGGAAAAAAAGACCAAAAGCAAAACTCACGGCAACACAAAGTCTTTGGCTTCAAACCACTCCACCAAGTGAACTTCACCGTACGATTAAACAAACAGACGGCTTGGCAGGCGGCAGATAACAGGTGGCTGTAATCGAAAGCAAGTTATTTCGACGATTGATGGTTCCATATAATAGCTAATTTACTAAACGTTGAATGTTTTGAGGCACATCGTGGGTAGGCATAGTGTCACGGGGACTGTGTTTTTTGAAAACCCAGATTTCAGAAAGAATTACATTATGAAACAAGGTCTCCACCGGCCAGTAGTAGACATCATTCGTAATCGAGCGTAGGAACTGACTTAATACATATGGTTTTCACGTGAATGTTTTTGTTTAAGGTGGAGCGCCCTATAATGTGGGAGATAACGGTCCGTTAATGTATCATATGGGATAGGAACACATCTGGGTTTCGTCCGTTAAGCAGGTGGAATGGCGATCCAGCTGGCGGACGGCTCCTTGGGTGGAGAGCTTTAGTTTTTTTTCTCCTTGGTTGCTGTTTTTTCCCCGACGCGCTGCCTTCCTGACCTAACTGTCCTACAAACTCAACCCGTGAATTGTCAGGATAACAGAGAAATGATCTCATTGTAAGAACGTGGAGAGGTTATGTTGAGCAGGTGTGAATATCTAAGAAAAATTAAAAACATAACTATAAAAAAAAACCCAAACAGATATATATCTTGCAGAACCCGTGGAGCAAGAGATGGTGGAAAAGAGTCGGCAATAAATATAACTCTTCTCCTTGAGATATAAGTTGAAAAAACTTTAAAGTCGAAAAAAGGTTTCTCCTTTTTCTTGACTAAAGACAAATGCAAAAGTGCAAGGAAACTGCCAGTCCCAACTTACTGGGTTATTATTTTATTACTTTGTTTTATTATTTTATTTTTATTTATTTATTTATTTTTGCCACAGGGGCAAAATGCGTCACTTTCCAATTTTTTTTTTGGGGTGAAAGTTCTTCCGACGACTCTTGTGCCAGTATCGGTGTCACTTCATTTATTTTTATACAGTGATCGAGATTTTTCCCCTTTAAGCCCTAAAAAAGTGTCCTATTTGGAAAAGTGTGGATTTTATCATCTGTAAAAAAATGGAATGAATGGAACGCTGTCCAGTATTGGTCATCCGTGGCTTATCCATTGCCGAGCAGGTAGACCTGTGCCACCACTGGCCAACATTTCTCCTCTTTTGCTGCCGATGAACCGCGAACAAAGAAAAGGGGCGCCTCGATTTACAAAGTCATAGCCCTAGGACCTCCATGTCCATGGCAACAAGAAGGAGAAGACGGAGATGCCTCGGCATTAACTACCCTCCATGAGTAGGGGGTAGAGTTAAAGCGGGTGCACAGTGCTGGCGGGCCCCTAGGTCTTATACCTTTATCGTCGCACCAAAGCTTATGGTGTCCTTCAACAAATAAAATCATCACAAGGCAAGAAAAAGAAGCTCCAGGAAATTTGATCTATACATTTAATGATGTGTAGGATGCGTTTAAAGGACCCCAATCACCCAATCAGGAACAGAGAATATCTGTTAGTACAAGCTTATTTTATTCAGAAAGCATACAAATATTTACAATACTGACAGAATTCATAGTAAAATCTAATATATATCATTTTAGTTAAATTAGACAGTGCGGGTGAAAGTACGTGTGAGTCCGTTACGTGTTACTTAGTCCTACGTGTTATTGAATAATGAGCCGTTGTTTCGTTTCGTTTAAGTCCTGAGTGTTTCTTGCCTTATAGAAATGCAGATCAGACTTAATATAAGAGATAAAGGGCCGTTATGTTGATATTTAAGCCCGTTTTATCCAATGGCCAACGTAAGCCGTATACCAACCACAAACCACTTCTTTATAAGATGACTTTATGAACAGCCTCCCAGCAGAGGTGGTAGAGGGTAATACAGTGAGGGGATTAAACATGCATGGGATAGACATACGGCTCCTGAATCTAAGACGAGACCAACGACTGATTAAGGTTTGAGCAGGAAAAACGGGCAGACTAGATGGGGGCCGAATGAGGGCCGATCTCCAGACGGATTCTGTGTTTTGTTTCTATGACTTCACAGAGAAAAGCCCAGGTCTATTCTTTAAAAAGCTACGATGCCACTAAGAATGATGATTACGTTTGGGCTACAGGTTATAAAATATACAAAAATATATAAAATGTTTCTTTTATACCGTAGTTTACTCATGAGAATAAACTCGCGGCGACCTCTTACCCACCATGAGCCTCCAAAACATGCAAATTCCCCCAATCTAGACTTAATTTTGATGCCTGCCTTATTCTTCTTGGATTTGGCTTTTAAAATACAGGATTATTTTTTTTTCTCCTTAAATCCAAAATGGCCGTTCCTTTTCATTCTTGATTTTAGAAATTGTTCTTTGAACGAGACCTGCTTTTACCGTACAAAAAAAATAATAATGTTTTGCCTTAACATTGAAATAAAACTGCATGTACTTTTCCCAAAATGCATTGATAACAACAGTAAATGTACAAATTTAAGTGGTCATATTGATACAAAATTAATTGATGTTCCACCGTGCAAGGGTTAATTGACTACGCTTGGCAACAAACAATCAGAGATAGATGACTTTATATATATATATATTTATATAAAATGGCTAATAACCCCCGTCTGGTACTGAAAGTGTTAAAGAAAGCACTTTTATTAAAGGTGCTATTCCACTCAATTGCCCCCTCTAGTATTCAAAAAAATTGTAGTTAGCGGATTTTATTATTTTAATCAAATAAAAACAACATAGAAACTTTTAAGATGCCTTTTTTCAGTTTCTATGCCAAAAACCTATCAGCGCCTGCCATCGTGTCACATGACAATTAAGTGTTTCCCTCCAAAATACCAATTTTTGCAAAGTTGTACTTAACTAAAGTCATTTCCAGTAAGCAAAATGACATATTTAACGCAAAAAAAGTGTTAAAATAGGCAGAGTAGATTGGCCAACTGTTTTTTTTGCCGAGTAGGTGGAACAGCACCTTTAAATAATAGTGAGGTTAATATACGAATTGCGAACGAATAATACAAAATTTGAAGAAATCGGCAGTAACGAGTTCATTTTGACAATATTTTTTTTTTTTTGTTTACAAAAAAAAGTCCATAATTCTGATATCGCTCAATATTCTTCTTTTTTAAGAATTTTGAAATTTTTATTTTGGTTTCATTTCGACCCGGGCGTTGTCATCGCCGTCCAACTCGTATTCTTCCACGCCTCTGGTCCACACTTTAACGCGGTCGGTTAGATCACTGGTCCTCGGGGCCAAGATAAAGTCGTATATAAGGGCAGCTGCGGCTCCCCCGATCATCGGCCCGACCCAAAATATCTAAGATAACCAAAAAAATAAAAATATAGGAGCACGTTATCGGCAAATTTAATCAAAAAATTCCAGAAGATTTAAAATTCTACATTGAAATTGAATTTTTAATAAAAGATTGGCAATTAGTTTAAAAATGTTTAATATTTCTAAAATATTAAGCGGTTTGATTAAAATTACAAAAGTGTTCTCGCTCTGAGTTTTGGATGAACCAACTTGTCCCTCTTGGCTACTTGATAGGGCAAAATGACATTAAATGCCTAAACCTTGCTCTTATTGTTACCATTGCTGGTTCATGCAGCGTTCCGAAATATGACATCATATCCCAGCTCCCGTAACAGGAAGGAATCATAAGAGACGCCTGGACCAGATGAGGTATTGATTGACCTTAAACTCCACCATGCTCAGTGGCTCTGAGAATTCATCCTATCTCCCCAACTGTTGGTGGACGACAGCCGGCTACAGACCCTGATAGGGCTGTAGGCAGTCGCCCATAGTGCGTACCGCTAGGCGTTTATTTACTCTTTACGGAAATTAATGTTGAATTAACTTCAAAGGTTAGACCTCAGCTTTGATTTTGGATTGCTGAGGTAGGAACGATGGAGTTCAAAGTTCAAAGCCATGACATTAGTCTTTAGTTGTTACTGGTCTGAATTTACCAACACTGGGCTTATTCCTGAGAATCCCTAAATGTAGTGTTTATATTCATGCCCGGGACAGCCGAAGTGCCCGTGGCAAGGTTTGTGAAGGTCCATAGAATATCATTAAATTGTCCACCATGGACCCCATTAAATGTCCACTGTGAGGAATGGTAGTGCCTGCTCCTGACTCACCTCGCTAATCCACATGTCTCTGCGATTGCTGACATTGTATAACTTACCCAGTGGTGGGCGAAGTTTCTAGTAATGACGGCTGAGCCAAAGGACCTTGCGGGGTTCATTCCGCATCCGGTGTAATCGATCTATACAGGAGGGACATCAACAAGTTAAGCCACGGTATAGGCAATAACAACTTCGTTAATTCAACAACATGAATTAGAAATTCGAAATAAACTGAGCGATTGGTGTGTTTAGTAAATAGAATAAAGGCAAACACATATAATATAATTTACTAGCCCGAATTACAGTATGAATCAATGATAGAGGAAAGGGTTAATTAGAAACCATTGTTAAGTTCTCTAGAGTTTTGAGCCAAACTTCAATCTTGATAAATATGCCCTTTGTTGCTTGGTTAATAAAATACAATGGCACGCAGTTCTTTGTTTTTAAGGCTGATTGATATACCTACCGCAATAAGATGCCCCAGCGCAACAGACAGGCCTATTGCGAGGGGTACGGAGCCGGAAATGTCCGTCCGTCGCTTGTCGGTGACGGCAAGGACACAGAGGACCAGCTGGAAGGTGACGATGATTTCAATTCCTAAGCCTTGCCCGGCTGACACTCCGTCACTCAGCTAAAAATACAAAAAATAATAAAGAATACCATAAATGAAACATACATTTAATAATGGTTATGAGTCAGGAAGCCTATTTACTAAAAGAGTACCGGTACGGTGCCATTGGGTCATGTTTGTATAATTTGAGGTGTAGTTCCACCTACTCTGATGTACATATATGTATGAATGCAGCACTTTCCATGTTACATGCATGCTGTAGTCCATTTTGGGTGGATTCCAGTGCCTTTGACCGCATGGAAATCGGTGAAGGCATTCTTTAGTTACAGCCGTTACAAAGTGAGTTTTCTGCCTCATTAAACTCCGCCCCCAGCCGCCTCAACTGAAAGCAGGAAGTGTACCCCGGTATGCTCATTGCACATGCTCAGTAAAGCTATCCCATGCATTTTTAATACCATCACTGTATCATTTTAAGCAATGGGACTATTTGTTTAATTATCAGCAAACCAAATGTCTTATTCTGAGAATTTTGTTCTTTCGAACTTGATGGTCCGTGCAAAAACTTTCAAAGGAAGGCTCCAGGTAGATTATCTAAACGGACTGAATCTTGCCCTAAAGCTAATTGGCTTTATTATTTTTTTTAACAGGTTAAAGAACGCATATCAAGCATCAAGTACCCCCAAAAAAGTACTTTAAAGCCCATTCTTCATTGGAGTGTCCCTTTAAGAATATGCTAATCACCACGAGTTGAGCGCACATACCAACACGGACGTACACAGTCACATTTTACTACCGTAATTATCGGGAGACTATTTATTGTTTCGCTTAAGTCTGCGTCCAACGAGCACTTTTTTTTTTTTTTTTTTATTGGGCTGTCGGATGGTTTTTTTCATGATTGGCATCGCCATGGTTACTATTATGTCAACCGGCGGTATATCCTCACCCCATGAATAATCAGGCCTTTTATCCGCCGGCTCTTTGTGTTGGAGGGAGAGAGAGGGAGAGAGACCAACGTTATTTATAATTCCGATGGAATCTATCACGTTATTACAATAACCGATGAGGTCATAATGTACACAAGGAGATCTTCTCAGAGGAGAAGACTTTGTGGCTCCAACTCAATGTTTACAGGGGGTTTTTTTTGTCGCTTGAATGGGCTCTTTACGGGCCGCCGACACATTTTCCACCGCGGATACGGTAACGCTACGCGTCTCCATCACCCACTTTTATTTTTTTTTGTTGTTGTTGTATATAAGGAGCGGGGTCTCATGATCTCACAAGGGGGACGGCGGTGACGGGAGGCTTCACAAAGCCCCGGGTCCTGTTGTTTATAACACACACGAGGACAGAATCGAGATAAGTCCTCCTTTCATCCCTCCGGAGGGCGGGTTCCCTGAAATCGCAATGAAATAAATGTCTCGGCCCAGCGGGGAAACACAAGAAGGTCCATTACCAAGGACTCCATTCATTTGGGGGGGGGGGGCGGGGGGGGGGGGGGCGAGCGATCTCTCTCGGATCTACATTCTTTTATTAACCTTAAGAAAACGTAGTGGGAACGGTGGGTACCGGGTCTTGCCATTTATCCCCTGAATGTCATTAGAAGCGTATTAAAATATGTGACATTCCGTAATGATGCTTTTGTAAGGACATTTAACTGTTTTTTCGCCAGCGGTGGGCCCGGGAAACCCGTCGGAGGAGCTGCCTGCGAAGGGTTAAAGGTTTTATGTTAGGCAAAATGAGTCTGGGGTTTGCATAGAGAATTACCGTTCATTTGCCCCAAAAGTGGGTCAGAATTCTCCAGAATTGGGGTCTTTGGGAGTTGCACCCCCCCTCAGGATTTTTGGGGCTTTGACACTATAGGAAAAGAGATTAATTTGTAAAACTAAAGTAATGTGAATATTTTAAAGGCAATGCCAAATCTCTGTGCCCCCTTTTTCCGCCCCTGATGCCCCTCTTTTCTAGGAGGTCAGAATGTTTGCTGGGTATGAGGGGATCGCAGGGTTCTACAGCCCTAAAAGCCCCGATAATGTGTATAGAAACAGCAGGAAACGGCTTTATATATTAAACGGGGTAAATAAAACTCAGTATTCTCCTTCTAAATGCCCACTCAGTTGCAGCAATAGCTACCAACAGGCCACAAAGTCACATAAAAAAAAGTCTGGGTAAAGCCCAGCCCTCAGCCACACCTCTAACCACACCCCCTAAAACAAAAGTGTCCCTCTTTGACCAGGGATTTGGGACATCGTAGTCCCACCACAGTCCCTACACCACGAGCAGAAGGGAGAAGGCAAAACCTCACGCTTCACTCCTACTCACAGAGCAATGGAGCTCTGGAGAACCCTGCGATCCCCTCATACCCAGCAAACATTCCGACCTCCTAGAAAAGAGGGGCATCGGGGGAGGAAAGGGGGCCACAAAAGAGGAAATAGGGACATCAGGGGAGGTAAGAGGGGCATCAGAATAAAAAATAGGGGCATTAGAGGAGGGAAGGACAACATGGAGGACAGAGGGGCATCAAGGGTTAAAAAGGGTGGCAGAGGAAGAAAGATGGGTATCAGAGGAGAAATGAGGGGTCATTTATATTAAGGAGTGCAGACAGGTGGAGAAAACTGAAGGAGCGGAGATCACAAGGAAAATAAACCCTCCAGATGCCAAATAAAGTGAATTTATTTCCTGCCCGCATCTGAAATGAATTTATTCCTGAAAATAAAATCTGCAACTAACAGTCGGATTAACGAAACGCAGCCGCCGGCCGGCCACCAATTACCAAACGCGTGAGCCGTGACCTTGAGGGCCCAGAGGTGGGCAGCAACATGCGCGATGATCTGCGTCCCGGAGCCCCGCAGCAGCCCCACCACATAAAGAACGCGACTCCATTTATTAAGACGAGCCCCACCTGTAAGGAATCCAAAGTCAGCGCTTCGCTTGTTCGCGGGGGGGGCTGCACTTTGATCCAGGGGGCGACAAATTTGGTTTGGATCTGGAAGCCAGCCGGAGAATTTAGGAGCCGGCGTTATTTTCTTCCCCAATCGTGTTTTTATTTGTATTTATTACCTTATTACCCCCTGGTCTGCAGTTAAAGGATGTTTTTTGAGGCAATATGACATAAAACACACCTTTCGGCACAGTGCCGCGGTTAACCCCTTCATGACAAGGGGTATTTTTACACCATAAAGAACCTGACAGAGACTCAATTATTTCAAAATGTATTATAAACCATATTTATTGGGGCCTGGAACTGAACTAAACTCTATCATAGTCTGTGCAGCCGTATATATATATGTGCTCTCTCCCTCCCTCCCTCTCTCTCTTCCTCTCTTCCTCTCTCTCTCTCTCTCTCTCTCTCTCCCTCTCCCCCTCCTCCCTCTCTCCCCTCTCTCTCTCCTCCTCTCTCTCCCTCTCTCTCTCTCTCTCTCTCCTCTCTCTTCCTCTCTCTCTCTCTCCCCTCTCTCCCTCTCCTCCCTCCTCTCGCCTCTTCTCCCTCTCTCTTTCTCTCCCTCTCTCTCCCTCTCTCTCCCTATCCTCCCTCTCTCTCTTCTCTCTCTCCTCCTCTCTTCTCTCCTCTCTCTCTTGTCTCTCCTCTCTCTCTCTCTCTCCTTCCCCCTCCCTCCTCCCTCTCTCCCTCTCTCTCCCTCTCTCTCCCTCTCTCTCTCTCTCCTCTCTCTCCTCTCTCTCTCCTCTCCTCTCTCTCCTCTCTCTCTCTCCCCCTCTCTCCCCTCTCTCTTCCCTCTCTCCTCTTCTCTCTCTCTCTCTCTCTCTCCCTCTCCTCTCCCTCTCTCTCTCCCTCTCTCTCCCTCTCTCTCTCTCTCTATATATATAAGTGTATACTATATATACTATGCTGAATACACACTCATGCTAATGCCATATTGTCACATACACAGCACCATCCATGCTAACATCACACTCTTAAACACATGCACACACTATAAAACAACAAACACACACACACACTGGCTAACACTATACATATATAAACATACAGGCTCTAACACTATGCACACATACACACTGACTCTAACACTATACATACACACACATACACACTAAATCTGACCCTGACACACACTCACTCTAACACTATATATATATACACACATACACACTAAATCTGGCACTATACACTGACACACACTGACTGTAACACTATACATTTACACAATCCTATCCTATACTTAATTCATATCTAACAAAAGTGTTTGAAACTGTATCGCGGCAGCTAATGACTGATATTGATTATTTATTTGAGGGACAAAATACGTTTACATTTTATACACGCGTTGTTTGATCTGCTAAAAAAATAAAGCACAACTGAAGAGTTTCAAGTTTTGACAAAAATTGCAGAAATTCAGAATTTTCAGCAGATGTGGCCTGTGGACGATTAAGATTTATTGCCATAAAAATCCTAGAGCTGCCTATAGTTTTATCTGCTGAAAAAAAAACAGAATTTTGAACAAGAAGTTTTAAATTCTGCCAAAAATTGATAAAAAATGTTGAAATTTTAAATTTCCAGCAGATGTTTCCGGTGGACAATCGAGACTCAATAAAAAAAGGGATAAAAAAAAGCCTCGTGCAGCCTCTTGTGTTTTCTGTTTTAAAAAAAAAAACACCCCCCCCCCAACCACAGAATTGGGGAAAAAAAAAGATTTAAAAATTACATTTTTTTTGTTCCTCACTATACTAAGGGTGAAAAAAAAAATCACTTTTTCAGGTGTGGTTACTTTCATAAGTAGAGAATCCCCCCACCCACCAAGGGGGTCCACACAATGCTGCCGTCTCAGTTTATCCCCCCGAGGAGAGGACTGATGTTCGTCACAAAAACAGCCCCAAAAGTGGGATAGACGCTCCTTTATGTCGCGAGGTGGGGTGGGTCAGGCCAGCAGCGGGAGAAGTATATTCACGTTGTGTCATTTGTAACACACAACACACAAAAAAAACCACTTCATGACTGCTAAGGTTTTTATTTATTTTTAAATTGAAAGCCGTCCCTTTAAATGACGCCAAAGCCCCTCTGTCCCAAACCCGGCTGTGCGTTTCTTTCAATCAAACTCCTTTTATTTGACAAATAAACCCTTTAAGATTGCCTTAAAAACACAGATTTGACAACAGATCGGCCCCCATCCGGCCCCCGTCTAGTCGCCCGTTTCTCCTGCTGTAAAGACTCAAACCTTAATCAGTCGTTGGTCTCGTCTTAGATTCAGGAGCTGTATGTCTATCCCATGCATGTTTAATACCCTCACTGTATTACCCTCTACCACTTCTGCTGGGAGGCTGTTCCACTCATCTACCACCCACTCAGTAAAGTAAAACTTCCTTACATTCCATCTACACCCTTTAGTTCTATCCCTTATCCCTATCGTCTTTGTGTACAAAGTGACTCTGATGTACATGTTTATGCATAGTCCTATCACCATAGCAACCAACAGAATTGTGTATTCATCATTCCATTGCTTTTTATGATGATGAGACCACTTTTAAAACTCCGCAGGGGGCTCGGATTTAATACAGGACCCCTATAGCAGCATAGATTTTAATGACGTATTAACTTCTTGCTCATTAGTCTTCAGTCATCCCCCCTCACTCCCCCCCCCCCTACCACTTCTGCTGAAAGGCTATTCAATGTATCCACAACCCTTTTCTCTTTTGCTCTGAGGATTTAATGCACTTTGGCGCAGGTAAGCACCTGGCGTTATTAATCGCGTACGTTACTAACTCGTGAGGGATAAGCAAACATTTACGTGAATGCAGATCAGTGCCGGGTTATTTACAGAATGAAGGCGTTTGATCCGCTGCCCGGGGCAGGCTGCCCTCCTGTTCTTACTGTACTCAGTCACGCTGACCCCACCAGACCCTCGGCCGGTACGCTCTTTGTTATGTTTTCTTTTTTTTATATTATTTCACTAAAACGGCGGCATTGATGGCCCCCCCAGCTCCGGCTATCGCACCTCTAACGATTTGCTGTCTACGTCTTCTATTATTCACCGCGTGTACGACTTCAGTGATATGTTACTTTTCACGAGCAAATGAGTCTTCTTACTGGGTGGTAAATAAGTGGAACAGCCTCCCAGCAGAAGAGGTAGAGGGAATTTAAACATGCATGGGATAGGCATGTGGCTCCTGATTATAAGACTAATTAAAGTTTGGGGGCTTCAAAGACTCAGATTCAGGAGCCGTGTGCCTATCCCCTGCATGTTTAAATCCCCCCCCCCCGCGCTGTATTAGCCTCTACCACTTCTGCTGGGAGGCTATTCCACTTATCCACCACCCTCTTCGTAAAGTAAAACTTCCTAACATTACAGTTCAGACATCAAAATAAAGAACCAAACGTAAACTTTTTTACTGCCAGAGGATATATATATATATACTGGATCCGCCCCCAATTAACACTAAAACTTTTATTAATACACTTTTTCATAATTATATAAGTACAAATACTTGTGTTTGCTGTTACCACTTCTGCTGGGAGGCTGTTCTGCTTATCTACCACCCTCTCAGTACAGTAACACATCCTCACATTACACTAAAACTTTCTAATCTATCTATATTATATATATATACGGTATACAGATTTTTATTTTATTTTATCAAGATGTATATTATTTAAATTTACTGGAAAAAAACTGTATAAAAGTGTAAAAATATACATTTTTTAAATGCATTTTTTGCCTTCTAAGGCATTTCTGATGTTAATTGCAAAAAAAAAAAAAAAAAACTTGAGCCGCATCATCCATTCCAAGCACGCAGGTGCAGCGAATTGACATCAAACCCAGAAAAAAAAAAAAAAAAAACCCAAAAATGAAATATTTTAATTTGAGAAATAAGATCGCTTACCCCGTTCAGACCGAGGGAGTTCTTGTCGATCTGGGACGTGATGCCGGACAGGATGGCGGTGGCCACCACGGCCCCCAGGCACTGGGCGACGATGTACATGACAGCTTTCAGGATGCTGATCTGACAGCTCAGCAGGCAGCCAAGGGTGACCGCCGGGTTGAGATGGGCCCCGCTGATGTGGCCCACGCTCTGGGCCATGGTGGCAATCGCTAGCCCAAAGGCCAGCGACACCTTCACGATGTCTTGCTCCCGGGTCGTGGTCTGATTTTGCGCCACGGGGAAATTCATCCCCAGCGCGGCGCCGATGCTGATAAAAACAAAAATACTCATCGCTAAAAATTCGGCAATTATTGCCCTCCAGAAAGCTTTTTTCTTAAATTCACTTGCCATTTTTGCCCTAAAAAATGTTTTTTAATTTTTAAATTGTTTTTTTTTTTTTTTTTAAATCTATTCAGGAGTCTCCTGCCCAAAAGTCTGGGAAGAAATGTGAAGGGAAAAAAGTTTGCGATGGGTTATTTATAGGGTTTGGGTGGTCTGTAGGAGGAAAGGGGTGTTCCACGGAGGGAGGAAGGAGAATTTACATCGATGCCGTTGTTGGAAGTCACCGGAGAGGCTGCCAAGTTCTCCACCAACAACGTTCTGCTCTCCCTGCTTTCCAGAGAGGGGAGAATTTCTTTTTTTTTCTTTTTTTCTGAGCTAACGAAGTTAAAAAAAAAAAAAAGAAAAAAAAAAAAAGGCATTTAATCAATCTCCACACTCGTGTCATTTGTACAAAAAATGCATAATCTACAGGGAAAAAAAAAAAGCAAAATATCTTTGTTTTTTGTTTTTGTAAATCAAAGTTTTTATTGTATAAATGAAGGGGAGGACCACACAAAAAGGAGGGGGGAGCGGGGAGGGACCCGTGATATGTTGTGTTTTTTTTTAACGTGAAAAGGTAACAATGTAATTTTTTAAATGACTGAAAATTCTGAAATTTATTCTTAAATGCACTCATGTCATTTGTACGTTCAATGCAAAATCTACAGAAAACGCTAGCAAACTATCTCGTGGTTTTGGAATGTGAAAAACAACAATGTAATCTTGAAATGAATTTGGAAATTCTTATTTTTTAAACAAAAAAATGGAATTATTTAAAAAATTCACTGCGTATAGTGACTGAATAATGTAAAAATTCTATCGGCAAAATATCTTGATTTAGGGGCATGAAGAAGTAACAATCCAATGTTACATTCTGAAATTTGTAACTTTTTGCATTGTTCTGGTCACAATTCTAAGGCTGATTTGCTTAGAAATTCTGTCTTTAAAATTAATTTCTCACCATTGTGCCGGACAAGCACTTTATTTTCAATGCTTTCTTTATTTTTTTTTGTTTTGTAATATTTAATATTCTAAAGTTGCTAAAGGAAAAAAAAAAAAAGTAAAAAAAAAAAAGTAAAGTAAAAAAAAAAAAGAAAAACAAAAGGTAAAAAGACAAGTTTTCAGCCAAAAAGTAGGAAATGTTTCTATAAATTAAAAATTTTATAAAAAAATTTATTATAATCCAGTAATCAAGATGGGTTATTTTTTTATTGTCTATTTTAATGGTTTAGATCCTTATTAACAAAAACAAAATTGCAATAAAATCAAAAAAATTCTAAGCATATGTTTTTGAAAAAGGGGACTTTTAGTAATAAATCAGTCTGTTTATTTGCAGGCTCACTGTGTTTAATCCGTGTTATATTATAAGCAGTAACGGGGCGTTTTTTTTAGGTATTTCTGTCATTTTTTCCGTTGTCTCGGGTTTGGCCTCTGTTTAGCGGTGATGCGTCTCGGTTATTTCTAGAAGCTGACGGTTAAGGGATTCTTGCCTTTTTAACCAATTCCCCGCAAGTTGTTCCATACAGCGGAGCCCGTCCGGTGCCGAGCGTCTGGGGCCAGAATCGTGTAACTAGGTGGAGTCTCGGGAAAAAAAAATAAAAATTCTGCTTTTGCCTAATTTACTGGAGCCAATAACTGGATGGCGTCTGCCGAGGGGGCTTTATTATTTCATTATTTATTTTTTATCGGCAATATTTTTTTTTGCAAATAAAATGGGCAGTCATTCTTTTGATCTCATCAACCCCTTCTTTAAAGAAAAAATGTCCCCGCCCTGGTACGGCTTTCCATAAACGTGGAGGTGGAACTGAGTCATCTGACAATAAAAAAAAATAGCTATTTTTAAAAGAGAGTCTTTTTTTTGACGTTTTGGTTATTCTGGAGGGCTGGTTCTGACTTTTCCTGCGATGATCGCGATGGGAATGTAATATTCTTTCTAGCAACGTGTTCATTAATGTTATACCTTTTACTCCGGCAGATCGGCCCCATCCGGCCCCCGTCCAGTCTGCCCGTTTCTCTCTTCCTGCTGTAAAGACTCAAACCTTAATCAGTCGTTGATCTCGTCGATCTCGTTGATCTCGTCAGGAGCCGTATGTCTATCCCGCGCATGTTTAATCCCCTCACTGTATTACCCTCTACCACCTCTGCTGGGAGGCCATTCCACTTATCTAACGCTCTCAGTAAGCTAACATAGACACATAATGATGGCAGAAGAGAACCACTTGGCTCTCCTAGTGTATGCTTGTTGAATCACTTACGCAATATCTTAATTCCATATTCAGGGATTGTTTTCTGCTTAGGTTTTTAATTTATAAATCTCCTCTATTATGTAGGAGCGGCCATCTTGCCGCCATATCAAGTTTTTAGCAGCTACGTCGCCCTGAGCCATATGTGACTTCAAACGGTAGAAGCTCAGGCGCAGTCTGCTTGGGCTGACAAGCAACCTACACTGAGGGATTGTGGGAAGCGAGGGGAAATTTGCATACAATGCCTTTGGTGGAGACAAACGCGTGATGTCAGAGCTGGGAAATATTAATCTGATTAACAAAAAAAGAGGGACATTTAAAAAAATGACAATAATTTGAGAGGAGAATAGTTTAAATGGTGATTTTACATCAAAGGTGACATCATCCCTATAACTGATTGGCTGTCAGGAAATTCCTAAATACACAAATAAAAAA